>JARYGA010000527.1:0-125000 GCA_030545235.1 Helianthus tuberosus
TTGGGTGATTGGTTTGGCCCTTGTTCCTGTAACTCGAATCCTAGCCCGGTATATCCCATTTTAATCTTACACCATTGTGAACCTTACGCCTTTTTTACTCTCTGATCGAGGTTCTCGGCATTGAAAAATCTTCGTAAACTAAATCACACGTGTATATGTTGACATTTAAGAGATATACAGTCAAGAAAATCAAGGGCACTGTTGATATATATGCGGATTAGACACCAAAAAAAAAACACTCAACAAATGGCTACAATTTAAGGAATGTGTTTAGTGACGGCATCAGATTACTAATTGATGGAGAAAGGTCTGGTGGCAAGAAAAGCTGCTTCTAGGAGGTTGCCAAGTGTTTTCGCTCGACGATTCCATTCTTGGGTGATTGGTTTGGCCCTTGTTCCTGTAACTCGAATCCTAGCCCGGTATATCCCATTTTAATCTTACACCATTGTGAACCTTACGCCTTTTTTACTCTCTGATCGAGGTTCTCGGCATTGAAAAATCTTCGTAAACTAAATCACACGTGTATATGTTGACATTTAAGAGATTTACAGTCAAGAAAATCAAGGGCACTGTTGATATATATGCGGATTAGACACCAAAAAAAAACACTCAACAAATGGCTACAATTTAAGGAATGTGTTTAGTGACGGCATCAGATTCCTAATTGATGGAGAAAGGTCTGGTGGCAAGAAAAGCTGCTTCTAGGAGGTTGTCAAGTGTTTTCGCTCGACGATTCCATTCTTGGGTGATTCATTCTTGGGTGATTGGTTTGGCCCTTGTTCCTGTAACTCGAATCCTAGCCCGGTATATCCCATTTTAATCTTACACCATTGTGAACCTTACGCCTTTTTTACTCTCTGATCGAGGTTCTCGGCATTGAAAAATCTTCGTAAACTAAATCACACGTGTATATGTTGACATTTAAGAGATATACAGTCAAGAAAATCAAGGGCACTGTTGATATATATGCGAATTAGACACCAAAAAAAAAAACTCAACAAATGGCTACAATTTAAGGAATGTGTTTAGTGACGGCATCAGATTCCTAATTGATGGAGAAAGGTCTGGTGGAAAGAAAAGCTGCTTCTAGGAGGTTGCCAAGTGTTTTCGCTCGACGATTCCATTCTTGGGTGATTGGTTTGGCCCTTGTTCCTGTAACTCGAATCCTAGCCCGGTATATCCCAATTTAATCTTACACCATTGTGAACCTTACGCCTTTTTACTCTCTGATCGAGGTTCTCGGCATTGAAAAATCTTCGTAAACTAAATCACACGTGTATATGTTGACATTTAAGAGATATACAGTCAAGAAAATCAAGGGCACTGGTGATATATATGCGGATTAGACACCAAAAAATAACACTCAACAAATGGCTACAATTTAAGGAATGTGTTTAGTGACGGCATCAGATTCCTAATTGATAGAGAAAGGTCTGGTGGCAAGAAAAGCTGCTTCTAGGAGGTTGTCAAGTGTTTTCGCTCCACGATTCCATTCTTGGGTGATTGGTTTTGCCCTTGTTCCTGTAACTCGAATCCTAGCCCGGTATATCCCATTTTAATCTTACACCATTGTGAACCTTACGCCTTTTTTACTCTCTGATCGAGGTTCTCGGCATTGAAAAATCTTCGTAAACTAAATCACACGTGTATATGTTGACATTTAAGAGATATACAGTCAAGAAAATCAAGGGCACTGGTGATATATATGCGGATTAGACACCAAAAAAAAACACTCAACAAATGGCTACAATTTAAGGAATGTGTTTACTGACGACATCAGATTCCTAATTGATGGAGAAAGGTCTGGTGGCAAGAAAAGCTGTTTCTAGGAGGGGGTCAAGTGTTTTCGCTCGACGATTCCATTCTTGGGTGATTGGTTTGGCCCTTGTTCCTGTAACTCGAATCCTAGCCCGGTATATCCCATTTTAATCTTACACCATTGTGAACCTTACGCCTTTTTTACTCTCTGATCGAGGTTCTCGGCATTGAAAAATCTTCGTAAACTAAATCACACGTGTATATGTTGACATTTAAGAGATATACAGTCAAGAAAATCAAGGGCGCTGGTGATATATATGCGGATTAGACACCAAAAAAAACACTCAACAAATGGCTACAATTTAAGGAATGTGTTTAGTGACGGCATCAGATTCCTAATTGATGGAGAAAGGTCTGGTGGCAAGAAAAGCTGCTTCTAGGAGGTTGTCAAGTGTTTTCGCTCGACGATTCCATTCTTGGGTGATTCATTCTTCGGTGATTGGTTTGGCCCTTGTTCCTGTAACTCGAATCCTAGCCCGGTATATCCCATTTTAATCTTACACCATTGTGAACCTTACGCCTTTTTTACTCTCTGATCGAGGTTCTCGGCATTGAAAAATCTTCGTAAACTAAATCACACGTGTATATGTTGACATTTAAGAGATATACAGTCAAGAAAATCAAGGGCACTGGTGATATATATGCGGATTAGACACCAAAAAAAAACACTCAACAAGTGGCTACAATTTAAGGAATGTGTTTAGTGACGGCATCAGATTCCTAATTGATAGAGAAAGGTCTGGTGGCAAGAAAAGCTGCTTCTAGGAGGTTGTCAAGTGTTTTCGCTCGACGATTCCATTCTTGGGTGATTGGTTTGGACCTTGTTCCTGTAACTCGAATCCTACCCCGGTATATCCCATTTTAATCTTACACCATTGTGAACCTTACGCCTTTTTTACTCTCTGATCGAGGTTCTCGGCATTGAAAAATCTTCGTAAACTAAATCACCCGTGTATATGTTGACATTTAAGAGATATACAGTCAAGAAAATCAAGGGCACTGGTGATATATATGCGGATTAGATACCAAAAAAATTTATTTTTCTTTTAACTTTGACATGGATGTTAACTTTGGTAAAAGTAGGATGTTTGCTATGGTATGGTGGGATGTTTATTGATTAAGCAGGTACATACGAGGCTTAGAGTGCTAAACATTAGTACTACTAAAGCCGGAGTAGGAAAACCGAAGAAAGAAACCTGTTTTTCAACTTTGCAGACTGTCCACACGGGGTCGTGTCCAGCCGACACACCCCCATGCCCAACACCCCTGAACCTGCTGTTTGTATTTATTCTGCAGACCTTGACAGACACGGGGTCGTGTCCAACCAACACGCCCCCGTGTTCACCTTCTGTAAGTTTTCGTTACTGGCACCTGAGCACGAGGTCGTGTCCACCCAACACGGGGTCGTGTCCAGGTAACCAGTAACACAAAATTTTTGCTTTTTACACCTTTTTACACATTCAATCAACCTAAAAACTTATTTTTGGGACACATTGAGGACAATGTGTAATTTAAGTGTGGGGGGGATGCTAAAACCTTGAATCTTGCAAGTCCTAAATACAAGCCTTACACAAAACTCTATTGGAACCGCTAATCACGCCAAAATTTTTTCAAAAATTTTCAAATTTTTTTACTTGTCTAGGTTTAACTCGGGAATTTCAAGTTCTAAAAAGGTTATATTTTTACAAATTTACAACCGATAGCGTCGTGATAAAAAGAACCAACATAAGAAAATTATGAAAAGGCATGACAAGCTTAGTTAAAATTTGATTATATATACTTGATCACATAAAAAACCATTCCCACAAAAGTGAGTTTTGAGCCTTTATTGAGCATACAATTACATATCATTAGACTAAATGCTCATTTTTCGTTTCTTGTGTGAATAGCCGCTTGGTTCTTACGACTCTAGAACTTGCCATGACAATACATTCCCGGTCCTTACCAACTTAAACCCGAGTAAGTAAATGATGGAGGCATTAGGACTAACCCTTTTTATTTCTACACCATTATTTTTCTTTTTTTTTTTACCACCTACCCAAAATCCCCCTAGTTAGCCCCTTTGAGCCTAAACCTTTTCATTTCATAACCCAAACCAAACACCCTTTTACCCACCAAAACCTTTTTCATTTTTACCCCTTTGTTTTAGTAACAAGTTCAGTTTTTCGTATGACTTTCAAAAAAAAAAAATTTGTGTTGATGATGAAGCAAAAGAAAATAAACAAACAAATTCATCAAAAATAACTTTGTTTGAATAATAGCTTCATCAAAATAAAAGTTACAAAAATAGAAAGTCTTACGAAAACCGACACTTGTTACGCTTTTTAGCCCTTTTTCTACTAACCACTAACCACCAACCCAACCACCTACCTTTAACCCAAGCCTAACCCTTCACCCACAAAGTCCTCTTGATATTTACAAAGGTATATAAGTTAAAAAGGAGGAGGATTGATTGCTTGGCAAGCCTATGGTAGGAGTAAGTTCCATGCCGCTCTCGAGTGATCCACAAAAATACATTTTCGGCCGAATGTTGAGTGATCCCCGTGAGGTATGTGAACTTGTATATAAATAGAATTTTAAAGAGGCATGTTATGCCCTAATAAGTAATTTATCTTATGAAAAGTTTTAAATAAATCATGACGAATAGGATTGTAAATAAATAAAAATAAAATTAAATAAAGAATCTTGGAAATCCCGACACTCTACGACAAGCCCAAAAACCTTCTTCTCTACCCATTCCATTTGGGAGTGTAATAGCCACATATTAAAGAGTTTTGCTTTAGGACAAGCAAAGATTTAAGTGTGGGGGTATTTGATGTGTTAAAAATGCAACATATAAATTTCATCAAATGAGGCATAAAACTAACCCTTTTTTAGTACTAATGTTGGAAAAAGTGTGCTTTTGTCTTCCTTTTGTATTTTCAAGATTAAATGAGCTCAAATTAACAAAAGAAGCAAAAAGACATCAAAATCTAACATAAATACAAGAAAAGGAACAAGACGTGACATGCCCGACCCCACGACAGCATCTTCCGAAGCAAAACAAGAGATCAGAAGACTGAACACGCCCCGTGCTCAGCCAGCACGGGGGCGTGCCCAAGTGTCAGTAGAAAAGACAAAGTGGTAGAAGCTTCTATTGCCCACCACGGGGCCGTGCTCACCGGACACGGGGCCGTGGTCAACTATAAGATTCGCACAATCCAGCAAATCTGCATAGTACAAAGATTCTTCTGCACCACGGGGTCGTGCTCAGCGGACACGGGGGCGTGCTCAACTAAAAAGACAAAACTACATTAAATGAAGAAAGAGAAGGATGTGGACATGGGGCCGTTCCCACTGGACACGGGGCCGTGCCCGAGCTTCTGTTCAGCCTATAAATAGAAGTGCTTGGCTCAAGCTCAAACCATCCCTTGGCACACCACCTCTCTCACACTTCACCCACCACCCACCACCACCATAACACCATCATCCACCACCATCATCCATTGTCCATCGTAGAGTGTGTGAGTCGTCTCGGGATCCAAGATTGATCGTAAGAGTTCTTGACAATCAAGGCCATGTTTGCCTAAGTCTCTTACATCACTTGGTGAAGACAAAGTGTCTAGTGTAATACTTTTTATTTCTAATCTTTTCGCACTTTTTATTTGGTTTCGTATTAATGACTTTAATAACTAGTTGCTTATGTTGAAGGTGATCTTTCTTTATCGTTTGTCCGTGGTGTCTTGAAATTATTTTACTGTCTATATAAAATAAAAGATTTTCACCATTCATATCTCCACGGTCTATATGGAGGTATGTTGGCTACCTGGTCGGCGGTTAAGGGAACGGTTTGGTAAAGGTCTTGCCATTGTTCAGCGTTTAGAGGTCCTGCAATGGACCTGGGTCAAATTTAGTAGGACCTCCTTCAATACTTAACGGTATTGGATGGCGGGGGTCCAAACTCTTTGATCCCCTCATAAGTTAACTACTATTAATACTATAACCCGGCTATTTAGGACTGTATCCCTGCTGACTCAGACTACTTAGTCGAGGGTAACGTCACCTCCAAAAGAGGGGCCTACCATAATTTGCATTAATAACTTAATTAATTATCTTCCAATAATCCACCCTTTTAGGATTGTATCCTTGCTGACTCAAACTACTGGGGTGAGGGTAACGTCACCTTCAAAAGAGGGGCCTACTACAATAACTAAGATAATCTCTTAAATTAGTGCAAAAGTGCGGAAATAATCAAAGGTTACACTAGATACGAGTCGGAACCAAGTGATTCATCTTGTCTATCTGTTTTTCTTTTTTTTTTCTTTTTTTTTCAGCATTTTAGTTAATTTTTATTTTTCTTAGTTTAAAACATTTTTCTAAACTTCTTTTTGATTTGATTAGACGTTGAGGATAAACCGATACTAAAAGCTCTTGTGTCCTTGGACGACCTCGGTATCTTACCAACACTATACTACGCTCACGATGGGTGCACTTGCGCATATGTGTGTCTAGTGTTAGTAAATATCGTGTTTTATAAATTTAAAACTTGACTAAAAAGTGTTAAAGGGGCTTAAAATATACACCTAATATATATAACACTTCACACGCATCAGTAGCCTACGGCCAGGGCCGTAGGTTACGGCGCTCACTGGTCTCCCTTGTCGTCGTAGTTCAGCTCCTGTCCTCTGTAAGAGTATTATCAGCGTCGTAGCTTACAACTAGAGCCGTAGGCTACGGCGGTAAGCTTCGCAAATTTGTAACCGCCATCATTTAAAGTGGTTTTCTGGTGACTTTTTAATGGACAATCATTGTTTCTCGTTTTGTAACTCCTTAGAGATGAATTAGGGGGGGTTCTAAGGTGTTCTTAAAAACAATGAAGACTTTGTTTTTAATTCCAAGGGACAAAGGTTTGATGGTCATAATGATTCGTGACACTATGAGCGGCTAGGTTTAAAGGATCGTGTACGGACCCGAAAGAGTCTATCAGAGGAGTTTTACTTCGTTTCAGAGGTGGAAACTAAGAAACAAAGGTAGAAACAGCTAAATCTTCACTTTAAACACTGATTGTATTGATTTGACGTTGTTTACAATCAAATCTCACACCGGCAGCACTTCGGTATGGAATACAAGGACTCTATATCTGATTTCACTCAACATGACCTATATATAGCATTCTGATTCTGCTCAAAACATACATGAGACATTTGGAGCGGAATTAGACACTTATGATTTCGGGAGAAATCACCTACATGTGAGTTTGGAGCGAAATCAGCATTTTAACTCTTAAACTCTCCTATTTTCTCATAAAACATGCCCTGATCTATACAATCTATTCTAAGACTCGATACAAGACGAAGTTAACAGATGTATGCACCAACAGACTCCCCCTCAGATGTTGACGAGTCTTCAGTGTCGAGTCTGACTATGTCTAGTCTTCGCATCTTCAGTCTTGATCAGTCTCTAGGCTTCATTATTTCTCTATCAGCATTGACAGACTCCCCCTAACAATGTGCTGGCATTCCTTCAGTTCATCAGCAACATCTGCTTCAGGATCGTAATCTGACTTTCACAAATTTAAAATCTTTGCCTGGCTCAATCTCTATCTACAGCATCCTCAGGTATCGGAACCTGGTTCTTTAAACACAAGCTTCTTCAGGATCGAATAACCTGGCTCTTTCCGAAGGTTGTTCCAAGATCGTAACCTGGCTTTTATCCAATTCAGGTATTCTCAGAATTGATAAATCCAGCTCTTTCATAATCCTGTACAATCTCTACCTCAAATTAAATTTTCTAAATTTAACAATTCAATATATGCATTAACACTGACTCTCCCTCAAAAATAACTCAATAATCTTGATGAACCACTTTAAAATTTGATCAAAACACATTCTCCCAAACCATTTGTTCATTATGTCTAGCACTTGGAATTTTGAAAATTAGCTCTCCAACATCAGTTGTCGAAAATCTTTTTGGATTTTTCAAAAATTTATGCTAAAACACTCCGAAAATCTTTTTTGATTTTTGAATGTAAAGAAATGCATTAAAAAGATATTTACAGACAATTTTTTTGTGAGTTCGTGCAAGAGGATCATATCAGTTTTTGACAAATCACAAGTACCGTTGAGCTTAGTTACACATTAATAATTAAACAATTCACTTAGATTGCCGATATACTGATCCACTTAAATTTTCACACAAATTTCAACTGATTCAGGATATGAGTTAGGTGTTTTTAGAACTTAAACTCATTCATGTGTCCCACCTCTTGAATATACTCCCGTATCCAGATCCCAATATTCAGTCTTACAGGTGAGTATACCACAGATGATATCTGTAAGGGGTTAATAAATTATGAAGAATCATGAGAGCTCAGGTCAGAACTACCGTTCAACAGAGAGATCATGACTCGACTTTTGGGTGTGTCCCCTTTAGAGGATCTTTTGAATTACAACAGCAATGACTATCAATTTTATTGTTTCATCAATTTGCTGAGGGCGGCGCTATATTTCAAGCATGCAGAAAGTATTATTCGAGGACTAGGTCAGAACTTCCATTCAGCAGAAGTCCCGGAATAATACCCCAGATATCACTGAGCATAAAGACCTAGTATCTCAGAAAAAGGGACCTTTCAAACGAGATTTCAGGGGTTACCTATATATCCAAGTAGTGTTCCCCACGAAATAAGCAAGTTTGAATTTAAGTTTATATCCCGAAAAAGCTTACTAAATGTGTAAAAACCTATCGGCATATCATCAGTGAGACTGTTTAACGCAATTTAATCATTACATTTCTTTAGCATACTGTGACTGTCTACTGATGTACTATCATTTCATCTTCTTTGACACCAAAACTCATTTTTGTATTTTATCATGTTTTTGCCTTTTTCAAATTTTCTAATGTTTTTGGATTTTCAGAAATTTCCACTCCCCCTAAAATGCAAACACATTAAAGGAAATTTGAAAACCAACTATACAATAAAATGCAACCGATATCAAATTGCTTCAATTCGCCATCCACTAGGCATAAACAATCTGAACTCCCCCTTTCACAAAACTATTTTCTCATTATGATTTCAAAACACTTAAGTTTGTTTTAACCAAAATGATTTTTCCGGAAAATAAGTTTTGTTGACTTTATAACTTGTAAAGTTTAGGGGTTTGGTTCATCATATTGTCCTTCAAATACCACTTGGAAGTATGATCCAATCAAGTTCAACCTAATGACCTTGATTAACCACTTGTAGGAAAAACAAGTACAACTTAATGTCTTTGATTTACCATTTGTAGGTGTAAACCTTCATCAACCAATCTTGTAGGAATACCACATCTACACAAAATCATTTTACCAATAAAGATGCCGATTCCTGCTTCACACTTACCAACCTGGAAGCTCCGGCAATTCACGCTTATCCTGTAAAAATTCAACTATTATAAGATTCATTCACAATCATCAATTATCAAGAAAGATTCCGATTTGTAGGATCGCGATCTGACCCGAATGAGTCGTTCAGAGGTGTTCTTCTCTGTTTCAGGTGCGGAATAACAAGAAACAAAGGTAGAAATAGCTGATTCTTCACTTAATCTACTGATTGTATTAATATGACAATGATTACAGCTCGATCTTCACACCGGCAGCACTTCAGTGTGGAATACAAGACAATGCTTAACTATTTCGCTCATGGAACACCTATTTATAGTGCTGTGATTTCTCCCCAGTGTACATCTACACAAAAGCGAAACCCCTACATGACCAAATAAGCGAAACCTCATGTCTAAGTCCCTATGAGCAAAATCAGCTCACTAAACACAATACACTTCCTATTTTCTCGTAAAACGTGCTCTAATCTAACATTCTAAGACTAAGACTCGATACAAGACGAAGTCGACAGATGTAGTGCACCAACAGACTCCCCCTCAGATGTTGACGAGTCGACTATCGAGTCACGACAATGCTGTGTCTTTACTTCTTCAGTCTTGATCAGTCTCTGTGCTTCTCTCTCTCTATCTAAAACTCGAACAAAGATGTAGTCGACAGACAACTGCACCAACAGACTCCCCCTTGAATTTTGACGGAATCTTTAGTGAGAGTCTTCAACATGACAATCCTTCAATCTTGATCGGTCTTCTTCAGAAACTCTTTCTGGAATCATATACCCGGATCTTTCTCTGGTTCTAACTCTCGTCAGACTCCCCCTATCATCGAGTTGGGATCGCTGTCTGGAATTTGTTATCACCTTTGAAATCAAATCCTGGTTTTTACAATTTAAGCTCTTCTCAGGTTCTGATACATCTCCTGGCTTTCGTAGCAACAGGATCAGAAACCTACACAACTCAAACACAAAATTATAACAAACAATATTGTGATTCAATTTAATGAATTAACTATACATTTGAGAATTATTTATATTTAAAATTGATCAAAAATTTGAAACATTCCAAATTCTGATTCAACTTAATGAATAATTTTAAACATTTCAAACCAATTAACCAAACCATTTGTTCATCATGTTTAGCCATTGAGATTTTGAATATCAGCTTTCCAACATCAATTGTCGAAAATCTTTTTGGATTTTTCAAAACGTAAATGCAATAACAGAAACTAAATGCAGAAATGAAATATGTACAAACATATTTTTGTGAGATTGTGAAAGAGGATCAGATCAGTTTTTAGACACATCACAAGCACTGTTAAGCTTTTAATCGTTTTAAGTTCTAAACGATTCACGTAGATTGACGATATATTTGTCCACTTAAACTCAATCTAAAAACTTTTGAAATGCTTACCGATACGTTAAGGTATATTAATTTTGCACTAAGTACTTATGGACCCCACGATCTCAGTATATCCCCTCATCATGCAATACACTGACTCAAGTAATGCCTTTAAACTTTTATCAACTGTGATTTGTGCGAAAAACAAAGCAGAATGTTTAAACATTAACAATCAGGTCGATACTTCCGTATACGCAGAGAAAGTCCAATGTTTAAACAAAATAAGAAAAATAAAACAAGTTGAAGTTGTTTAGGCTTTAACCACCAGGTCGATACTCCCGTATACGCAGAGGTGATCCAAAGCTTAAACGAAACACCAAAGAAAATAAAGCAGAACATTTAGGCAACAACATCCAGGTCGATACTCACGTATACGCAGAGGATGTCCGATGCTTAAACAAAATAAAGAAATAAAACAAGTTTAAATATTTGCAAAATGAAATACACAATCACAGTGACTTTTCATCAAAGTTGGGAAAGTTCACAAACTTAACCAGTTTTATGTCTTTCGACAATCAGCGATTACCGAGTAGGCACACAGTCAAGAAGGACAAAACTAAGTACTATGCTTTTGACCATGTTTCCCACTAGAACTAGGCTTTATCATTTAAGTTTGTATCGTTATTGCAAATCTACTAGTCTAGCTGAGCCTATCGTCACATCTTTAGTGAGACCGTTTATCACTTTTAGACTTTTCATATCTTTAGCATGCTGTGATAGTCCACTGATTTTCTATCATTTCCTCTTGTTTCAGCAAAACTCATTTTGAATTTTTCAATGTTTTTGACATTTTCAAATTTTCTAATTTTTTTTTTAAATTTTTACTCCCCCTAAAATCAAAATATGTCTCAATTTTGATTTTCTTGGAAAATTTGAAACAAACTGTACAAACTTGACAACATGATGAGAATCACTTCAATTCTCCATCCACCTGGCATAAACAATCAGAACTCCCCCTCACAACAAACTATTTTCCCATTATGATTTCAAAACACTTAAGTTTGTTTTAATCAAAATGGTTTTTCCGGAAAAATTAGTTTGTTTACTAATCATTTGTAGATTCGGGGTCACTTCATCACATTGTTTTCTTCGTACACATGACAAATTTTACAATTTCAGTTTTAGATCTCAAACATCACTTGTAGAAAATCAAGTAGAACTTAATGTCCCTGATTTACCACATGTAAGGCGAAAAATCACCAGAGTGAAATTTCTCAAGAAATGTGCCGATTCATGTTCCACGCTTACCAACCTGGGAACTCCGGCAAGTCAGGTTTTTCATTTAAACAGATTCACCCAAGCCTGACAGTCCTTGGGTGATTTTGAATTCTTGTTCAACAATGGTGGAAAATTTGCATCATCCATTGTTAAACCAGAATTCTCATTTTTTACCTCAACACATGGCTCTTCTGGCTTTACCACACCAGATTCATCGCCTGAAAGTGGCTTGTCTGACTTTGAGGAACCAGATTCATCGCCGACATGTGGCTCCTTTGTTTCCGAAGAAACAAATTCATCGCCAACAACTTTCTTTTTCTTCTTTCCCTCTTTGGTCCTCAGATTTGTATCTGATGAATTCGTCTTGCTTGACTTTGCAATCGATGAAGTCGATTCATCAGAACTCTTATTTTTACCAACAGATGAACCTGAGGACAAAATCTTCTCGAGATACTCTCTTGCCTTCTTCCTCTTCTTCCTCAGTCTGTCTTTCTGCCCCTGTGAAAGTTTAACTTTCTTTTCTTGAATTGTCTGTTCTTGAACTTTAGGTTTTAGAACCTTCTGTTCATGGGGCTTGACATTGACTGGAATCTTTGCCAATTTTTTAGACTTAGCCCTCAATCTGTCATTCGATCTCCTTGGACAATCTCTGGCAATGTGACCTTTGATGTTGCAGTTAAAGCATCTTCTTGTCTCATAATTCCAACTTTGGCAGTTAACAGCAATGTGTCCTTGATAACCACATCGGTAACACACTCTGTTATTGTACCATGTACCACCTTCACACCAAACACTCAGATCATAGCATTTTCTGGCTTTGTGGTAATCATCATTCCTCTTGTAAGCTGGATTTGACTTTTGAGTACTGTGGTCCAACCTGCACCACTTATTGCCAACTATTTTTGAGTTTTGATTTTTCAATTTTTGTGGTATTTGATTACGATTGGATGATTGAACTGATGAGCTTTTATTCTTGTTTTGACCATTTTCTGAATTTTTTATTTTTTGTTTCTGTTCCACTTTCTTCTTCGAAGGTTTTTGCGTAGAGCATTCACCCTTTTCAGTCGATTGTAGAACAGTTTCTTGAAATTTTTCTTTTAATTTCAAAAATATTTTCTTTTTCTCATTTTCAGCATCAGACTCTGACTCAGACTCATCTGCTGAATAAAACTCTTCATTTTCATCATCAGTTTTATCATCACAATCTCCAACTTTGACTTTGTCAAAGTTTGTGACATTGTCACTTATTGGAACAGAATTGATCGGTTTTGGACATGGGAACACAGATAAAGTCACAAAACCTTTCAATTTCTTTTCAAGCTCATCAATTTTGTTCCTTGAATTCTCAGCTTCATTTTCAAGTCGTATGATTTTCTGAAGATGAGAGTTTATTTCAATTTGTTTTTCAAGATTATTTTTAAAAATAGCAGATTTCTTATCTTCTAAAATCTTCATTTGACTTTGAAAATCTTTTTCAAATTTTAATTTTTCGTTTTCAAAACTTTTAAGTTTATCTTCAAAAATTTTTGCATTTTCTTTCAACTTCTTGTTTTCAAGCTTTATCCAGAAATCTTCATCCTCTGAAGATTTCTTTTTGCTTTCAAACTCTTTTTCCTTTTCTTTCAAACTTTTGTTTTCTAATGTCAAACTGTTCAAACTACTTAACAGTTTGTCATTTTCAGATTTCAACCTCTCACAATTTTCTGCAAAACAAGAATCTGTTTATCAGCAAATTTCTTTTCATCCTTCATAACTGAAATCTCTTCAGTCTGTTCCTCTCCCACTTGGACACCTTTACTCTTGCTCTTCTTTAATATTGATTTTCCACTTTGACTTTTCTTCTTTTCAGCATTGATCACCATCTGTTCTTCAATCTTTTCAATGAGTGGACAAATTGTCAGTTGGGAAAATTCTCCAGAAATCTTCAAGTTCAAGATATAATTTTCCCATTCTTCTTGAGGTAAAGCACTGACAAATTTTTCAACCCATTCTTCTGGTCTTTTGGTTATACCAATTTTGGACATTGAACGAACAAGATGTCTATACCTCTCAATGATAGTCTTTGTGTTTTCTCCTGGATAACCTGAAAATGAATCAAATTCTTTCTTTAATACATTTATTCTATCAAATGTTTCTTTAGTCATATTAAAGAAATTGGTATTCATGATTTGGTAACGCGTTTTTTCAAGAACAATGACAAATAAGCGAAATCAGGAGTTCTGGGTGTCCTTTTGAGCGAAATTAGGGTTTGTGCACAAGAGCGAAACCCTGATGACCTTTGGAGCGAAATCCCAGAATTATGTCACAAGAGCGAAATCCTAATGACCTTTGGAGCGAAATCCCAGAATTATGTCACAAGAGCGAAACCCTAATGACCTTTGGAGCGAAATCAGGGTTTTGAGTTGACCTTATGAGCGAAACCTGAAATAATGTGCCTCAGGAGCGAAACCTAATGTGTACTAAAAGCGAAAACTCTCAATTTTGTGACACAAGAGCGAAATCCTGATGTTCACAAAAGCGAAATCCGATGTCCAAATAAGCGAAATTACAAAATGTCCGTAAAAGCGAAACCTAGTCCGAGGTCAATTTTGTCCATTTTTACTTTAAATTTAGGTCTCAAACTCTCAGGGATTTGTCTATGTCCAATTACACACAGTCTGTGAAATTTTGAGCGAATTTCAACCGGTAAAACTTTCTAAAGTGATGAAAGAAGGTGTATAAGTAAGAAATCTCGATGAAATTCAGCTAAACTCTGAAGAACTCCTCCTCCTGAAGCTCTGATACCACTTGTAGGATCGCAATCTGACCCGAATGAGTCGTTCAGAGGTGTTCTTCTCTGTTTCAGGTGCGGAATAACAAGAAACAAAGGTAGAAATAGCTGATTCTTCACTTAATCTACTGATTGTATTAATATGACAATGATTACAGCTCGATCTTCACACCGGCAACACCTCGGTATGGAATACAAGGAGATTGCTTAACTATTTCGCTCATGGAACACCTATTTATAGTGCTGTGATTTCGCCCCAGTGTACATGTACACAAAAGCGAAACCCCTACATGACCAAATAAGCGAAACCTCATGTCTAAGTCCCTATGAGCGAAATCAGCTCACTAAACACAATACACTTCCTATTTTCTCGTAAAACGTGCTCTAATCTATCATTCTAAGACTAAGACTCGATACAAGACGAAGTCGACAGATGTAGTGCACCAACACGATTCCTGATCCACAATTACAAACTTGGGATCTCCGGCAAAGTCAAATGTTCAAGGGAAAAGAATTTCCACCCAAGTCTGACCAACCTTGGGTGTTTTTAGCTCTTTTAGCTCTTGTTCAGTAGGGTTAAAAGTTGCTTTCTTTGTTGCGTAAAAATCTTTAACCCCTTTTACTTTCCCATCAAGCATTTTCCCAAAAAATTTCTTAACATTTCCATTGAAAACCTTTTCAACATCAAATTCCTTTTTATCAGAAAAGAATTGATTTGAAATCTCAACCTGACCAACTTTCTGTTTAATCTTCTCAAACTTCAGTGATGGAAATTCATCATCATTCACTGAAGATATAGAATTTACCTCTTTTACCTCACCTTGTGGCTCTTCTGGCTTTGTGGAACCAGATTCATCGCCGACTTTTACATCACCCTTCTTGACAACCCACATTTGGTTGTTCTTGGCTTTCTTTTTGTAAAAATTCTTTTTAGAACACTCACCAACCTCATAAGTTGAGTTTTCAAAAATTCTGAATTTTTCGGTTGGTGGTTCAACATCAACAACTATTTCTTTCAATTTTTCAGAAACTCCCTTTTTAGTCTTAGCATTTTTCGGACAGTTCCATGCAATGTGACCAGCTTCATTGCATTTGAAACAGGTTCGAGTCTCTTTTGGATGAAACACTCCAGTTCCATTCATTTTCTTCTCAGCAAGAAACTCCTGGTTTGATTGTCTCCAGAAAGGTTTCTTCTGTTCCTCCTCAGCACTTCCACCTGAAACAAATTCTGTTTTTGTTTTAGAATTTTTCTCATTTTTATAATTTTCTGGTGGAATAAAACCTAAACCTTTCTTTTTGTAGCTACCATTATGGTTTGGTTTCTTTTGAAAACCAGAACCAGAATTGTAACCTTTTTTTCTTGTTTAATCGTTGTTGTACTCTTGAAGTGTATTTTTTAGGTTTTCCAGTAAGATTTAAATCTTTTATTTCAGAAATCTTAATTTCTGTCATTTTGAAAACCTTTTTGATCATTTCAAATCTAACACTTCTTATTGGAAACTCTTTGTCAGAATATAATTTGTCAGAATATAATTTGTCAGAATCATTTAAAGTGTATGCTACTTCAAATGTTTCATCATCCAAATTTACTTTTGATAACAAAAACTCTTTACTGTAAGCCCTTTTAACCGACAACTTTGGATTGTTGACTGACGAACTTGAACCTCCAGACCCAGACTTTGACTCAGACTCCTCATCTGTATCCAACACCTGATCGACCACCTTTTTTATTAACTCAGACTCATGATCAGTGTCAGACGATGTAAAAACGACGTCAATGTTTTCTGGTAATTCATCAGTTGTGTCAGTTTTTAACTTTATATTGAGTGCTTTTTCAAGTTGCTCCTCATTCGGTTTTCTAGGAGAATAACCTTCCCAGATCGGAGGAGGACACTTCTATATAGCTAGCAATCGGTTTCTTACCAGTATCCTTCTTCTTTGTCTTCTCATCTTGAAAAGCTTCCATACCTACAATAGTCGAATAAATTCTATCAATAAGATAATCAGAACTAGAATAACTCTGCAATAATCGTCTGATTCTCTCATTTTCAATCTTTTCAGTTTCCAACTCTTGCTTCCACTTAGCACTTTCTTCGATGTAAAAATTAATAGCTTTCTGCTTCGTCATCAATGTTGCATTCATCATCGTCAAAGCATTTTCTCTTTCAGATTAAGTCTTTTGCAGACCAGTTACTGTTCTGTTCAATACATCGTAAGATTCTTTCACGTAATTTAAATTGAATAACAACTGTTCTTTCATCTTTTCAAACTCAGCTAGCTTCTCATCTTTAGCTGCACATTCTTTGCAAGGTTCAAGACACTTTGAACATGGCTTGATAACCTCTACAATCTTTTCAACTTCGATAATTTTCTCAACTTTAATCATTTTCTTAGCTTCAATCACCTTTTCTGCTTCACTCACTGACTCAGTCTTCACAATCTCCTCATCAATACTTTTAATTTCATCATTCTGAACAACACTTTCATTCTTCATTTCTTGTTGTTCTTTTGAAGCTCGTTTCTCCTTCAGTTTCTCCAAGTGATCTGCAAAATAAAAATGAAAACTTTCAGGAGAGAGATGAGTTTTAGCAACATTAATATGTCATTCTTCTTCATCATCACTACTGCTATCATCAGTTGGTGACTGATCAAACTCAATAGACTTTTCAGCATTATCATCCGAAAAACCAGAATCAGATGGTGTTTGATCAAAAACAACTTCCTTTTCTGAACTTTCATCACTTTGTGAACTTTTATCTGCACTTTGTGATCCTTTTTTAGATGCAACAGATTCTTCCTTCACATTCTTTACAGTTTCACTAATAGACTTCATCCATGTAGTAAACATATCTGGTTCTTTCAAAATTTTAGCAATGAAAGCTTTGAAATCTCCTTTATCATTCACAAACATATCCCAGCTAAAACCTTCAGGCAATTTTTCATCATTTTGAAAATTCCATTTAAAGTTCTCTTGATTCCCCAGACATGCTCTTTTTGAATCCTCGATCACTTTTCTACCATGAGCCACCTGTGGTTCTTGCTGTTGTTGCTGACCAACTTGCTGATATATGGCTTTCCGGTAATAGTCATCTTTTCCAAAAGGATTCTGAGCTCCACTAGCTTCTCTGTTCTTGCATTCTCTTTTAAAATGACCTTTCTCCCTGCATCGAAAACAAGTAACTTTAGATTTATCAAAACCTAAAGTAGAAACATGTGCATCAAGAAAGTCATTTCTCCCAGTAATCAGTTTGAACTTTTCAACACGTCTAAGAACGCTAGCAAGACACCATTTGATGTCCATTAACTCCATTTCTTCGGCGTCTATCTGATCGTAATCCTCTTTTGTGAGCATAGGATTCCCGATACGACCAGCAACCAAACCTTCATATGATAATAGCACAGAACCAAGTAAAGCCATGTGATCTTTCGCAATCTCTTCAGAAAAACTTTGACCATCTGGAAGATTCAAGGCAATATTGCATTGTATCACATTACCATTTCCACTTTTTGTACTTTGAGAACTAAAACTTGAAGTTGTGCTCTTTGGATTAACACTCGGATATGAAGAGAAACCACTACTGCTTTTAGGACTTTGATCAACATTTTCAGTAGAATCTCCCACACTAAATGCAGTTTGTATCTTTGGGCTTCTTTATATTTCTGGAACACTGCCTTTGTAGTACATTTTTACATCCTGTTGACCACTCAAACTATTCATCCTCGCAATCTTTTGCTGTTCCAAATCCTGACTTTCAATTTTCTCAATGAACTGAGAAATAGTCAATCCATCATAAACCCCGGTATTTTTCAGAATCATCAAGTAAGTTCCCCACTCTTTCTGCGGTAAAGCGTCCGCTAACTTGTCTACCCACTCATCAGGATCTTTGGTTATACCAATCATCGACATAGATCGCACTAAATGGCAATAACGTTCAATCAGCTTCTTTATGTCTTCTCCCGGTAAACTACTGAACAGGTCAAACTCTTTCTTGAGCAACGCCCTCTTTCTCTTAATCATGTTCTCACTCCCCTCAAACTTAACACGTAGAGCATCCCAGATTGACTTTGAAGTTTTATCATGCTGAAGCAGAATGAAAATATCTTCTTTGATTGGCTGCTGTAATAGACTAATCATCATCTTTTCAGCACGATACATATCTTGTTCTTGATCACTAAACTCAGAAATTGTTTTCACAACTTGCAAATCAGTACGAGGTAAAACATATTTCTTCAGAATACATTCCCATGACCTAAGATGGTTTGCCTGGACCCAGTTTTCGAATCTATCTTTCCACCCGTAATATTCTTCAATACTCATTAGTTTCGGGGGCTTTTGTAACGTTCCGGTCTCGTTTTCCAAATTCATATTATGAGCAATAGAAGCCGGAGTAGTTGGAGATGAAGCGAACGCGTTGTAGAATTCTTCACTCATGATTACGTATCACATTTTACAAAAACAGTCACTTTAGAGCGGAATTAACCCAAAAATACCTTTGGAGCGAAATAGTAAACAACCTTAGGAGCGAAATCACCAAGTACTGTTTAGAGCGAAATCACAAATTGTAGTTTGGAGCGAAATCACAATGCACACAGGAGCGAAATCAGATGTTTGTTACTCTGGAGCGGAATTAGAATGTTTACAGGAGCGAAATCAATAGTTTGTTACTCTGGAGCAAAATCACAATCAATTTTAGAGCGGAATCAGACATAAACCGTTCGAGCGGAATCAGTTCACACATCATTTTTACCCATTTTTACTGTGAATTTTAGTCTCAAACTTTCAAGGATTTGTTAATAGTCACTTTTAAATAGTCTGTGAAAATTTGAACCACTTTTGACCGTTAAATCTCGTTCTGATGAAGAAAGAAGGTGTAGAAGTAAGAAGTTTCGATGAAATCCAGCTAATCTCTGCAGAACTCCTCCTCCTGAGCTCTGATACCACTTGAAGGATCGTGTACGGACCCGAATGAGTCTATCAGAGGAGTTTTACTTCGTTTCAGAGGCGGAAACTAAGACACAAAGATAGAAACAGCTAAATCTTCACTTTAAACACTGATTGTATTGATTTGACGCTGTTTACAATCAAATCTCACACCGACAGCACTTCGGTATGGAATACACGGACTCTATATCTGATTTCGCTCAACATGACCTATATATAGCATTCTGATTCCGCTCGAAACATACATGAGACATTTGGAGCGGAATTAGACACTTATGATTTCGGGCGAAATCACCTGCATGTGAGTTTGGAGCGAAATCAGCATTTTAACTCTTAAACTCTCCTATTTTCTCATAAAACATGCCCTGATCTATACAATCTATTCTAAGACTCGATACAAGACGAAGTTAACAGATGTATGCACCAATAAATCACTCAAAACCCTTCTTCTCCAATCTCCATCGCCGAACACACCACAACCCACCATATCTCCATCATTCCTTAACCGTTTCCCACCATTCAACCTCCCATGGGATCGGTTTTCGACACCGAACAAAACCCACTAACAATTTTCACCATCTATCCGCTGGTTCAAGCCGATTTGGGACCATTAAAATCGCAAAGTTCTTCTTTTTCTTGCAAATTTCAAGCAACTCAGGTATGTTTTTCTTCTTTAAACTCTTGTATTCGTTTAGTAGATTTTTATTGGCGTCCGTAGGTAAGTTTTTGAGTCATTCTTTTCGAGTCAGTCTTTGGTATTTATCGGGTCAGTCGAGTCGATTTTGTCAGTCAGTTTCGAGTCTTAGTGTGGTTTAGATAGGCTGTGTTCATAGTTTCGCTTGTCCGGGTCATTAGATGTCAATGTGTCTAGTCATTTGCGACTTAGTTTAATGGTGATGTTTAGCAGGTCAGTTACCTTAGTCGCGTGTGAAGTTGGATTGTTTAGTGTAGGATAAAAGGGGTGAGGCTGCTTGGTTTGGGTTTGTGCACATAATGTTATGTTTATGCTCAACTTACCATTGCGGTTTTGACATAAAAATGCGGTCTTTGGTTTCAAGTTATTACATTGGTGCGGGTGGTGTTGGTTTGGGACATTGGATGTGTTTTGCTTGATGATTGAGTGGTATGGGATATCGACACTTAAAGGTCGAACCTTGCACATTTATACACATTTTTTGCAAACGGAAAACCCTCCTTTAACTAGGTGGACTTTTTCAATTGCTAAATTTTTTATTTTAAAACTAAAAAGCAACTGATTTTAAGCAAGTTTGGACGTCAATGACGGATTGTTAGGCACTCGAGTTAATTGTGGACAATTAAAGTGCTGAGGGGGTAGTGTACATTGAGTCCAGTTTAGTGTCTTTGTGTCATTTTAGCCAAGTTTTAGTCTAGTTTGAGTCGTATTTTGTCGGTCTTGGGTTTACTTGCACGTACAAGTGATTTTGGATCGCCCGTACTCAGTCTCCATTCGGGCGAGTTTAATTATCACTTAGCATTTGTAAAAGGTAACCCGTTTGTTTTATTTCAACTTTATTTTTCAGATTTAGCCGCGAATGAAATGCTATACGGCTATTCTAATTTTTTCGAAAATTTTTTATAAAAATCCAAAAAAAATCAAAAAAAATGTAAAATTAAAAAATACAAAAATAGTTTGTTATTACTGATTGTTTGCTTGTTTTGTCTTGTTAATATCTGTTTTGCAGACATGGCTACCAGTTCATGCAGTGGTAGGTCCCGAAAAAGGGGTGCAGATCAGACAGCACCACAACAGGATCCGATTCCACAGGAGACCCCAATTATACAGATAGCTGCTAATGATCCAAAGTTGAGAAAAATTCAGTATCAAAGGGCTCACGAATTTATTCCAACACATAAAGTTAATTGTGACACCTGTGTCACTTCAACCATCATACAAATACCAAACCAATGAAATATTGTGTTTCATACTTGGGATTTGTATAAATATGTGTAACGTTTACACATATCAATTCTTGTTCGATTTCGAGCCTTAAATCGCTTTCTGGAAGGTTATACGCGATCTAATGCGTAAATATAACCAGTTTAATGCAACAAATACTCCGGGATAGTGAAATAGGCTTAACATACCTTAAATAACCTTCACATAACTTAGAGATAAGTTTTGGATGGTTTGGTGTGTTGAAAACAAGTCTATTCGATCGCAGGGACTATTTGTGTCAAACTACGAAACTATACCAAATTGTATGGTGTTGAACAGTGCGGAACTTGATCATAAGCTAAACATACCATAAATAACCTAAACATAGCTTAGAAATAAGCTTTGATAGGTTCGGTGTGCGAAAATATGCTTATTTGATCTTACAGGGACTAAAAGTGTCAAAAACGACGTAAGTTTGCATTTTCGCGCATATCTTACGTTCTGACCACATCTGGACATCCAAAATTTTTGTACACCCTAAAATATTATTATTTTAGTGATCGACATGCAAAAATTCCATTCGTCGCTTAATTTGGATCGTTTTTGCGTTCGTTACGACTTCCGTCGTAATTAACCGAACAACGCAACCGTACGACCAAACAAACCGACATCCGAGATATTTTTGAGCATATTTTAAGTTCCCTATACTTTAACTTCATTTTAGAGCTTTGAAATGGGGTTAACGGGGCTTAAACGTGTCAAAAATGCATCAAAAATCAAGTTTCTCAAGTGCAGGGACTAAATTGTCAATTTCTGAAAGTTGCTGGTCTGCAAGTAGTTACGGACCGTATTGCCCATATCCTTACGGTCCGTAAGGCATGCCTAGCGACCAGAAATCATATTTTGCAATCTGTTTGATACTTTAGGGGCTGTTCTTGCAAGTTCTTGGTGTGGCAGCCAAGTTAACACATCTCCAAGCAAATTAGCTGGCCTCTAACACTTGTATGGCTAGGATTTCTTGCTTCTTGGCCACACAAACACATGTCTTGATCTTGTTGATCACCAACAAGTATAAATAGCATGGCCAACTTCCATTTCATTTGCTCATTTCCTTCTTTTCTCCTCTCTAATCTGAATTGGGAGCTCTCTCATCTGATTGGGAACTTGTTCTTTGTAGAAAAGATAGCAAGGACCTTTAGTGAGCATTCTTTCATTCTTTTATTTATGTTAGTGCAGAAAGTCAAACTGTTTGGCCAACAGTTTGACTTTCGGTTTTGACCATCAATTGGTCAAGTCAAAGTTCAATTGAACTTTGTAACGTGATTGTAATCACGATGGTTATAATCCTTAGTGATTATGCCTACTGATTACCACGTTAGCTAGGTGTAGTGACGAGTCAAAGTTTCAGTCAAAATGCGTTTAAGCACGCATTTTGCAACGGAACTATTTTCGGGTATCAAAACCCATTGTTTTGATACCAAATCAGTTTTCTAAGTAGGTTAAACATGTTTTGACATGTTTAAGTCATCACTACTAGTTTAGTGCTTGTTTAGGGTCGTAAATTAAGCGGTCTAAACAACCGCTTAGACTTTCGAACCCGACCCATTTGGTCAATCATTAGGATCCGATCAAGCATGATTTGTGATCATAGTTGCATAGTGTTGGTGCATTAAATGTCTGCTGATTACGTCTTAATCAAGTCTTGTGTCTAGATAGTTTGAATGAACACACAATAGAGTTTAATTTAGGGTTTATACATGTTTAACATGTAGATTTCGCTTGAAAGTGTTCTTGTGTGATTCAAGCTAAATCAAGATTTAGCTTGAACTGGTTCAAGCGAAATCAACAACAGAGATTTAGCTTGAACAGGTTCAAGCGAAATCATGATTTGGCTTGAACAGTCTCAAGCGAAATCATCAGGTTATATATAGGGTTGTGTGGTTCATTTGTTAGAAGAGATGGTCATTGTATGAGACACGAAGTGCTGCCGGATTTGTATCAGAATACGTTGTAAAAGCACGAATATCAATCAGAAAAGAAGGATTAAAAGGATAATAGCTGTTATGACTTTGTTTATGTTGATTCCGCCTTCATATTCAAAGATGAACTGCCTTAACTGACATTTAAAGGTCGTAGAACGGTCCAACACATAGGCAATAACCCCTGAGGTTATACCTTATGATCACATAGGATTGGTTAGCTATTCGTTAATTGGTTTACATGCCCATAGGAAATGACCAAAATGCCCTTTTGTAGCATAAATCCGTAATATGCATATGTGAACATATTTTTGACATCTAATCTGAATTAGTAACATGTTAGGGTATAATTGGGCATGTAAGACTTGACATAGCTCATAGATAACCATAATGGGTCGAAACGGGTCAAGAGCACTTAGGTAGACTTCCAAATCAGAATGTTAGCTCTATTAAATCATACCATATGAGTTCAATTACTCATTTGATTTATAGAACATCATTCTATCCTATCTCCCAGTTTAGGAGCCGTTTAATAACATAGTTACCTATATTAGGTGCCGTTTGATTCCGTACTCCCTCTAGCTTGGCTTGGTTGTTGTTCAAGACTTCTAAGCACCCTCAAGTGAGTACATAGTCCCCTCTTTTACTGTTTTCAATGTTTTGGGGTGAAGCATGTGTACCTATTTGTTATGTTCACGATTTCAATGTATAATTGATTATACATATTAGTACCTATCTTTTGACAAACCAAATGATTATTTATGATCTAAACACTGATTTTTCAAAGATTATAAAATTTATTTGTTGGATAGTACATATTTTGTTCACCAGACCGATTGGTAGTATGATATAGCGCTATAGGATTTGACACCCCATTCCTGTTGTCATGGAATGTCTGAAACCAATTTGTTTCTCCATCCAAATAGGGATTGCCTTTGTGGTATCCCTATAGTCTCAAAGGTGTATTTTGATGCACTAGGTATGATTGAATTCTTAAATCACATTTTTATTGTATATTTTATTATACTCCCAAAAGTATAGTTTGATATACTCTCATGTGTGATATTGTACAAAACAACATATATTTTGTTAACCACCAAAACATATTTTAAATATGTTATTTATTCAACCAAAACATAGTTTAATATGTTATACCTAAATCCAAAGTATACTTTTGATATACTATCGAAAACGATTATTTTGACAACCAAAGTATATTTAATATACTATCTGTTTAACGATTTTGGAACCGAAATATATTTTGATATATTACCTAATCGACTTTCTTAAAACCAAAGTATATTTTTATGTATACTACAAACATTTTCTTCAAAACATTATTTTATAAACTCATTTTACTTGATTATTTATTTATGCATCTTTCTTTTACATCATATGTTTTCTTATCACTTGTTTATAAAAGAAAACATTTTTAAGGATTCATGACTATTTTTAAAACATTCTTTTAAACTTACAAGTCATGAATCATGCATAAACAAAACCTATGTATCTCACAGGCATTTTTATGCTGAAGTACCTATTTTTACACATGTTTCAGGTACTGCTTTGTGATGATTGTTGATACATGCTATACGTAGGATGGACTCGTGCCTTAGCGACTTTAAAACTTGAAAGATAATAATTGTATTTATTTGATTTGTAATAAACAATGAGTTCAATAATTCAATAAAACGAAATTTTTTAATCCATGGTTGTGAAACAATGATTCTGTTACAACACTCCCCGACGTTTCCGCCACGTTTTGTTGTTTTACGTGGTCGGGGTGTGACATTAATCGACTCGATCACCTGATACTTCAATTCGAGCCGAATACATCTGAGTGGGAAAAATATGATAAGCTGAGGAATACGGATTTGCTTTAACACAGGGTGATAGATTGGCGTTGGTTGGAGGAAATAGGTTCGAGGCATGTAGTGTTGGACCTTTTGGGTCCAAAGTTGACTGATGCATTGGAGTGTACGCAGGATCAGTATGAGGAGTTGGTGCTGGAGTTTCACAGCACATGGAGACATAAGGAAGGAAAGTTTGATCAGGACACAGCTGTGTCTTTCAGTCTGGGTAGAGAGGTCTTTGAGATGAATATGGCGAGGTTTGCCATTGTGTCGGGGTTTTATACTGAGGAGGAGGTGAAACAGTCGGATTTTTGACTAGTCTGCGAGGTGCTTATTCTACTGCTAGGGATCATAGTGTCGGAGCAGCTGAGCTGCGTACTTTCTAGAAGACGATTTCCGACCACCCATTCACAGTTACGAACCTGATAACTTCGGTTCATAACCCAGTTTATAGGTATGTTTTGAAGATTTTGTCTACTACGTTGGTGGGTCGGAAATCGGGGGAAAATAAGGCGAATTGGATCGAGTTGTTAATTCTCATGTGCCGTGTGGAGAACCGTGAGATGAACTAGACTACGGTGTTAGCGGATTCTTTTAGCAGGGGACGTCGAGGTGGTTATCGTGCTTGGTTGGCTATGGGCCCCTATATTCGTATCGCACAAAATTTGGGGGTGTTTACCAAGTATGTCCCCCAATTTCAACATGAGGGGCCCAAGACGATGACGTTTGGAATTAAGGAGTTACAGCAGGCTGGGATAGTGTCGTATATGGAGCCCTACGACTGGGAGCCGATTAGGCAGGGCCCGCAGGTGCAGCCGCCAGAGGGACATCCAGCTGAGGATGTGATGATTCAGGTTGACCCTACACACCGATAGCGGCCACCTCAGCGACACGAGCTACCGGCACATCAGTATCCGAGGAGGCAGCCACCACCCGAGCCTCTCACTTTGCAGTCGCTCTCTGGCTATGTGGAGCAGAGACTCAACAAGTTGGAGCATCTTATTGAGTTGATTCAGTTGGGTCAGGAGTGGCAGGATTTTGCTCTCCGGTACATGATGAGCACACACAGCATGGGGATTCCAGACTTCTTTCAGCCGAGACAGCAGAGTAGCTCAGCTAGTGCTGGTGAGAGGTTTGATCCGGATCCTCCGTTCTGTGTATTTGGTGAGAGTAGTGCTGGTGCAGGTAGACGACAAGAGGGCAGTGAGGAGACTGCCAGTTAGTATGAGGAGGACTACTGTGGGGATGAGATGAGGATGCAGCGGCTGACTATATCTTTTGTTTGATTTTTCTTTTATGTTGTTTTTGATCCTCATGTGTTGGTCTGTAAACTGAATTTTGGATGATATATATTATGATGCTTTGGAAGTGTTTGTTGATGATCGATAGGTTGATGTTAGTAGCCGCTTTCGTTCGCGTGTCCGAGTATATGAGTTGTTTGCTGAGCGCGTTTCGAATTGCAGGGCTTATGTGGAAACGACTGGCACTTCGACAGTCTCACATATTCAGCTAAGTCGTTTCCCTTGTATTCTTTTGTATTTATTCATTTATTTCATTTTTAGTTTTCATTTTTTAGTTTTTAGGTAGTTTGTTGAGTCGTATTTCCGTTCTTGCATTAGGGATAATGCAATCTTTAAGTGTGGGGATGAGATACATGTAAATAATCGAGTCATAAATATAAAAAATAAAAAAATTTGAAAAAATTTGAAAACATTTGAAAAAATTCAAAAAAAAATTGAAAAATCAGAAAATTGTCTTTCGAATAAAGAAGTTTGCAAATAAAAAACGGAAAATGATAGAAAAGATGAGTTTTTATTCGGGTTCAAATAATAATAATAAGAGATTAAATAAATCGAGCTTGTGTCTAGTTAGGGATATGTGGATAGGCCCGGGTTTGGTTTTAGCTCCCTTTGATTTAATACACCTTAATTGTCGGTCTACTAGTAGGTTTTCGCCTGCGAAATATGGGAAATTGAAACCGCCAATAATATTATAAGGAACACCGTTATAAGTTAAAACCGCTAGAATTTTTTATCATGAAAAAGAAAAAAAATAGAAAAAAAATGAGCTAGAAACTGATTGAAAGTAGCGCAGTTCTACGTAGTCTGGGTTGGGGATAGTGACTTTACAAAGCCTGAGTAATCCGAGTTGGGGATAGTGACTCTACAGCCGTAATGCCTCTTGGTTAGGGAAAGCAACGTCTACGCTCATTAAAAGAAAAAAAATGGAAAAAGAAAAAAACTTTGATTGTAAATTCTCTTGGTTTTGATATAAGACGGTTGGGAATTGGTCCAGTGATCATTCCTTCGTTCTATAAGCTTGAGGCGGGAGTAGGTGGACCGTAGATTCTAGCGTGAGACCCTAGGTAGATTGACCACACTTAAATTAAATTCACATGATATTTCTTAAGACCGGATTTGAGTTTAAAGGGACAAATATATTCGCAATCGCGGCTAACGCAAGTTTTGGTTTTAATAAAATATAAATATGCTTTTGACCCGAGTGACTATTCGTCTCTGATTCCGTTGCATAATTCTTTTTCGAGGACGAAAAAAGAGTAAGTGTGGGGATGTTTGATGTATTGCAAAATACATCCTTTATTCGTGTAAAGTTTGTATAGTTTTCATTTATTTTTAGTTCCGTTTTAGTTAGAATTTCGTTACTTTGATGAAATCTTGTGTTTCCAGGTTGTTTGTGCTAAAAATGTCAAAAAAAACGAAGTTTTAGATGCTGGGAAACAAGGTGAAAAGAGTTAGAAAAATTGATGAAGTTTTAAGATTCTTCAAGCTGACAATTTTCGAAGAAGTCTGTGGAAAATGAGCCGTGGCGTCGTGCCACGGCTATACACCCTCATTGTCGCGCCCCGCCACGATTTAATTAATGATTTCTGGAATTTTGAGGTGTCGCGCTGCGCGACTTCAATAGCATTTACCTGTCGCGCGAAGCGACTGTGTATTTGGACGGCAATTCTTCGTTATCGAGTAGGGTTTAGTATAAAAACCAAGAAATAAATCACAAAACCCTAACTACGAATTGAGGCAACCATAGGCGATTTTGGGAGCATACTTGGAGCAATTTTGAAGGTTTTGAAGCACTAGAATCATCGGTACGAGTTCGGGACGAAGGATGGAAGACTTGCTCGGGTTTTCCAATTCCTTGTTTGTTGATTTCTTTCTTTCGAAACTCGTTGTCATGAATTCTTACTTGAACATCTTTGATTTGTTTTCATTATTTAACATGCTCGGCTAAACTTTTATGCCGCCTAGACTATGATGAGTGGATTGAATAAAGTTTAAACCTTTTTCATTAGTTGCATGTATTTTATGGGTTGATTGTGTATTGTAAACAATTTAGTTTATTGATTTGATGTGCATGCGTACTTTAATTTGGTTTATTATTATCAATTGTTTCGTGTGAATCTTGGTGGTTGTCTGCTGCGGAATAGGTGCATGCTAGTTCTTAGACTATGTGTCTTTGACCTTTAGGGAGAATTGGCCAATAACCCCTAGAAGTAATTGTTAATGATTTGCTAGATTTTAGTATTCTACTAGTCCTTATAGCTGGAAGGTGCGGGGCTATTGATAGGTCTTACCCGGCGAATTGCTTTAGTCAGTCTTTGGAAAAAGTCGTGCCTTATTGCCCCGTCGGTTTATTAGTCTATCATGTTTTTGCCGCGGTTTAGTTAATTTTAATAGTCTGTTTAGCACACATTAAAAATTCTTGCCGGGGATGATTAAGGAGTTACAGCAGGCTAGGATAGTGTCGTATACGGAGCCCTACGGCTGGGAGCCGATTAGGCAGGCCCGCAGGTGCAGCTGCCAGAGGGACATCCAGCTGAGGATGTGATGATTCAGGTTGACCCTACACACCGACAGCGGCCACCACAGTGACACGAGCTACCGGCACATCAGTATCCGAGGAGGTAGCCACCACCCGAGCCTCTCACTTTGCAGTCGCTCTCTGGCTATGTGGAGCAGAGATTCGACAGGTTGGAGCATCTTATTAAGTTGATTCAGTTGGGTCAGGAGAGGCAGGATGATGCTCTCCGGTACATGATGAGCACACACAGCATGGGGATTCCAGACTTCTTTCTGCCGAGACAGCAGGGTAGCTCGGCTGGTGCTGGTGAGAGGTTTGATTCGGATCCTCCGTTCCATGTATTTGGTGAGAGTAGTGCTGGTGCAGGTGGACGACAGGAGGGCAATGATGAGACTGCCACTGAGCATGAGCAGGACTAGTGTGGGGATGAGATGAGATGAGGATGCAGCAGCTGACTATATCTTTTGCTTGATTTTTCTTTTATGCTGTTTTTTATCCTCATTTGTTGGTTTGTACTTATACTGATACACGTTAAACAGGTTGGTTGGGCAGGATGGGTTGGTTTGTGTTGAAACTGAATTTTGGATAATATATATTATGATGCTTTGGTAGTGTTTGTTGATGATCGATAGGTTGATGTTAGTAGCCGCTTTCGTTCGTGTGTCCGAGTATATGAGTTGTTTGCTGAGCGCGATTCGAATTGGAGGGCTTATGTGGAAACGACTGGCACTTTGACAGTCTCACATATTCAGCTAAGTCGTTTCCCTTGTATTCTTTTGTATTTATTCATTTATTTCTTTTTTAGTTTTTAGGTAGTTTGTTGAGTCGTATTTCCGTTCTTGCATTAGCGACAATGCAATCTTTTAGTGTGGGGATGGGATACATGTAAATAATCGAGTCATAAATATGAAAAATTAAAAATTTGAAAAAAATCAAAAAAAATTGAAAAATCAGAAAAATGTCTTTCGAATAAAGAAGTTTGCAAATAAAAAACGGAAAATTAGGGATATGTGGATAGGCCCGTGTTTGTGTCTAGTTAGGGATATGTGGATAGGCCCGTGTTTGGTTTTAGGTCCCTTTGAGTTAATACACCTTAATTGTCGGTCTACTAGTAGTTTTTCACCTGGGAAATATGGGAAATTGAAACCGCCAATAAGAGTATAAGGAACACCATTATAAGTTAAAACCGCTAGAATTTTTTATCATGAAAAAGAAAAAGAATAGAAAAAAATGAGCAAGAAACTGAATGAAAGTAGCGCAGTTCTACGTAGTCTGGGTTGGGGATAGTGACTTTACAACCGGATTACCTATAGGATGTGTGAAATTGAACTTGCAAAGAAAGTAAAAAGTACCGAAGCGTGAGTAATCCGAGTTGGGGATAGCGACTCTACAGCCGTAATGCCTCTTGGTTAGGAAAGCAACGTCTACGCTCATTAAAAGAAATAAAAATGGAAAAAGAAAAAAACTTTGATTGTAAATTCTCTTGGTTTTGATATAAGACGGTTGGGAATTGGTCCAGTGATCATTCCTTCGTTCTATAAGCTTGAGGCGGGAGTAGGTGGACCGTAGATTCTAGCGTGAGACCCTAGGTAGATTGACCACACTTAAATTAAATTCACATGATATTTCTTAAGACCGGATTTGAGTTTAAAGGGACAAATATATTCGCAATGGCGGCTAACGCAAGTTTTGGTTTTAATAAAACATAAATATGCTTTTGACCTGAGTGACTATTCGTCTCTGATTCCGTTGCATAATTCTTTTTCGAGGACGAAAAAATAGTAAATGTGGGGATGTTTGATGTGTTGCAACATACATCCTTTATTCGTGGAAAGTTTGTATAGTTTTCATTTATTTTTAGTTCCGTTTTAGTTAGAATTTCGTTACTTTGAAGAAATCTTGTGTTTCCAGGTTGTCTGTGCTAAAAATGTCGAAAAACGAAGTTTTAGATGCTGGGAAACAAGGTGAAAAGAGTTAGAAAAATTTCTGAAGTTTTGAGATTCTTGAAGCTGATCAATTTTCAAAGAAGTCTGTGGAAAATGAGCCGTGGCGTCGCGCCACGGCTATACACCTTCATCGTCGTGCCCCGCCATGATTTAATTAATGATTTCTGGAATTTCGAGGTGTCGCGTTGCACGACTTCAATAGCATTTACCCGTCGCACGACGCGACAGGGTATTTGGACGGCAATTCTTTGTTATCGAGTAGGGTTTAGTATAAAAACCAAGAAATAAATCACAAAACCCTAACTACGAATTGAGGCAACCATGGGCGATATTGGGAGTATACTTGGAGCAATTTTGAAGGTTTTGAAGCACTAGAATCATCGGTACGTGTTCGGGATGAGGGATTGAAGAATTGCTCGGGTTTTCCAATTCCTTGTTTGTTGATTTCTTTCTTTCGAAACTCGTTGTCATGAATTCTTACTTGAACATCTTTGATTTGTTTTCATTATTTAACATGCTCGGCTAAACTTTTATGCCGCCTAGACTATGATGAATGGATTGAATAAAGTTTAAACCTTTTTCGTTAATTGCATGTATTTTATGGGTTGATTGTGTACTGTAAACAGTTTAGTTTATTGATTTGATGTGCATGTGTACTTTAATTTGGTTTATTATTATCAATTGCTTCATGTGAATCTTGGTGGTTGTCTGCTACGGAATAGGTGCATGCTAGTTCTTAGACTGTGTGTCTTTGACCTTTAGGGAGAATTGGCCAATAACCCCTAGAAGTAATTGTTAATGATTTGCTAGATTTTAGTATTCTACTAGTCCTTATAGCTGGAAGGTACGGGGCTATTGATAGGTCTTACCCGGCGAATTGCTTTAGACAATCTTTGGAAAAAGTCGTGCCTTAGTTGCCCCGTCGGTTTATTAGTCTATCAAGTCAAATTAAGGAACCTAAACTACCCTAGATCTATAATTGGAAAAGAGTAGGTCAACATTAGGGTACTTACAAAGTAATTAAACAACTGGAAAGAAGTCTAATAACCGGTAGGATTAACGGCCTAGGTAGCGCCATAAGTTTCACCTCGAGAAGGGTTGGGGGGACTTAGTTGATGTCTTAATAGGTTTAGTACCATAAGATCCCAGTTCCATAAAACATGCAGTTAACTTAATTGGTAATTCTTTAAAATCAATCCAGGATTCTAGTCTAGGTGGTCTCGTTCATCATATAAGACAAGCCTTCGCCTTATTTCGTATTAGTCTAGTTTTAGTTTAATAATTAGTTAAATAGATTTCCTTATATTTTCCGTAACCCCCCCCCCCCAAACAATTAAACAGTTTTAGTCGTGTCTGTCAGTGTCTGTTTGAGTCTAGTTAACGTGATTAATTGAGTCTCGTGGTTCGATATCCGGACTTCCTTAGGTCATGTTTTGGTCAAAAATTACCGAAGCAATTAAGTGATCAAATTAGTTAAGTGAGGTAGTGTGCTAGAAAAGTGTGTTGAAAATATGCCGGTTAAGTTATTTGGAAAATCAGTATTCAGGATACGGCTCAGGATATTGAGCTGTATCTACGATCAAACAATGAGTAAAAAGTAAAGGAAATGACACGAGATGTACGAGGAAAGCCCTTAATCAATCTAGATCGCCGGCATAAAACCTCGGGAGCTGACAATCGCAGCTGCCTTGTTCTTCTTATTGCTTCAAACGTCAGGATACAGTGCAGGATATAGACCAGATCGCTAAGTGTTACAATGCTTTTGTATGAAAGTGAAAATTGCTAGAGAGCGAGTGTTAGAGTGTATCCAGTGAAAATGTGATGTCATATTCGATCTGGTATACCCACCTATTTATAGTTACTAAATAGAAACTAAAATTCCTATAAATATGGGATGCTCCCGAATATTCCATAAATAGCCGTTTGGAACCAAATAAAGCGGGCTTAACGTCTTTCCTTGAACAACTTGGACCGAGTCTTCCGCGGAATGAGTCCTTGTGAACGTTGCTAGCTTCTAACCCACGTACCTGCACATAATTCGTTAGTAATCCTGAGGATACCATTCAGGATGTTACCAATATCCTGAACCAGCATCCCGGATGTAAACAGATAATATATAACCAAGATATAAATCAAGATATTTTCCAGGATATGGGCTCAGAATTTCACCCATAACAATTGTCCCCAAAAATGTTACCGTTTGTTATCCTGCACTAACGGTTACATTTTTCACGAAGACCGAGGTAATTAATAGATAAGACCAATGATGTGACCGTTTTCAACTACCCGGCCTATATTTACTCATCATACCCTATATCTTCTCATCCTCATCTCATTTTTAATCATAATCGACAAGGAAAAGGTAACATTCTCTCTCTCATCTTCATATTCATCTTCATTCTCCGGTGAAAAATTCAGGTGACCAAATGCCTAGACAAACAAGATCTAGTTCAGGCGACTCGGCTCCCACATTTATCCAACAGAACCTTCTCCAAGAACCGGAGAAGGAGATGTGCACCTTTGACAGTGCCCACCTGTCGGCCTTCAAATCCTCCGGTATCTTCCCGGAAGGAACTGTATTTCGACCTTTTGACCGAGAAATCTGGTCAGATATGGTTTCCAACGAGTGGATATGCTTCAATGCCTTCCCCTTCACCTTAGGGTTACAATTCCCCTTTCCGGATCTTATCACGGAATTCTTTACCATTACCAAAATTTCTTTTAGTCAAACAATGCCAATGCTTTGGCGTGTTTTGTCTGTTCTTGACCAGATCAAGAAAAACCACATCCCTGATCTTTCTGTCCATGATCTCCCCCTAGCTTACAAGCTTAGATGCCATGGATCATCTAGATTTCTGTTCTATTCTACTTCCGGTGACCCACTGATACTTCGTGCCACTAGGAACGAAGAGGGTTGGCAATCTAAGTACTTCTTTGTAAAAAGAGACTCCATTCCTGGTGGAACGGAATATCCGGTGAACTGGTTGAGAAAGGGTAGGACTTAGGGTTTAAGAACGAGCCTGTCTCTTATCCTGCTTCATATCCTGAACTAATGAATTTTCTTTTTTATGCAGCTGATTTCAGGAAAGTTGCACCTCCTCTTGCTGATTCTCAAAAAAGGATAGACGCCATCAGACTCCTTCCAGAGGCTGAAAGAAGTTTCAATCCATCCCCACCAACTCCAAGTCCTCTTTCAAGTGCAAACATGTCTGGTAAGGATCCTGCAAAATATCCTGTACATATATGTTTTCATTTGATATCCTTAGGAGAAATTTAGAATTTTACTCCCTGTGTGCAGACTCCAGCAAAGTTCCAGTCTATCTAGACCTCGACGAACTCGACAGCTACCCAACTCCAGCCACAGTCAAGAAAGAGACCCCTGCTGCTACCAGCTCCAAACCGCTCCCGGCTCCCAAGGCTAATCCAAGAACTCGTGCTTCCACGGCAAAAAAGAGGAAAGGTCTAGAAGTCAGCGCCCCAGGTTCAGAAGGGTTCTCCTATGATGAACTCAGCTTCTCCGACTCCTTAGAGCCAATGACATCCTTCCTCAACAAGGTAATATCCTCATATATATCCTGCACACACATCCTGCATATATATCCTGATAGGATATCCTGGTTAATATATTCTGGCTTATACCTGAAATTGATGTGCAGGGCCTTCAGCATTTGCTCCACCTATATAATGACGCTTGTGGTACTGCTGCACTCCATGAGGCCAGGATCAAACACCTTGAGAGCACCGTTGCTGATCAAGGTGCCATTGCTGAAGCGAAGACCCGGCACTACGAGGGCATGCTGAAGAAGGTCACCCAGGATGCTGAGCTCAAACTTGCCACCGTTCAAATGGACCATGAACAAGCCATGGTCTCTTTCCGGGAGGGAATCAAGGCTTCCGCTATTGTCTCTCTGCTACAAGCACGCATCAAGATGGCCTACGAGGCCAAGGAGACGGGCCTTGTATGTCCATCCTGGCCGGTTGAATCGTGGGTGGCCAAGCTGAAGGAGCTCGGAGGCAAAGTTGTGCCACTCCCTGCTGAAGCCGGTGAAACTTCCAAGTCAGCAGAGGTGGTGATCCAGGTTGAAGACAAGAAGGACGCTGGAGCGGATGCTGGGATGGATGCTGGTGAGGATGCTGCTCAGGATGCTGGTGCTGGGAAGTCGGAGAAGGTTGGAGAAGATGCCGCTGCGTGAGGGCATTCAGGTGGGCGATGATGGATATACGTGCCAAGGCCGGAGCCCACCTTTTTGAATTTGAACGTTGGTCTGTAATCCCAAAACAATTTACTTTTCCGCACTTTACTTTTCTGCACTTGAACAATTTACATTTCCTGCATGCTTTTTGAACAATACAATAGTTGGAGGTGGATGGGTCTCGGTTTGAGACGAAACCTTCAACTGTTGGGTAAATATGCTTAAAAACTAATAGTGCTTTTGGTGGATGGATCTCGGTTTGAGATGAAACTAAAAGCACAAACTTTTGCTATGGTAATATAACTTCTCTTTTGACTTTATTATTGTTGTTATTGGTGTATAAATTTCACTTATGAAAACTGTTTTGTTTGAACATTTTTGGGAATATATTATAAACATATCCTGAGAGATATCCTGATCAGGATACTGAAATACAACCTATAAATTATCCAAAAAAGGAGAGATCATACCAGAGATTCTTAGAGAATCAATTTCAATCCTGCATCATAAATATGTCCCCAGTGCACACTTATAAACCTGGATCCATCCTCTGAATAGTATAACGTGTGTCCCCTGTGTTCAATACAGAAACAAAAATGTATTCACACATTGACTCGAATAAATTTCGGATACCCTAGGGCAAAACCCCTGATATTCTGAAATGAATCCTTAGCATACTTGGGATAAACCCTTAATATCCTGGGGATAAACCCTGAAATTCTGGGGATAAACCCTGATTCCCATGCGCTACAGGCGAGAGTGTATAAACTCTAAATCTTAGAAAGGTGAAAACCTTTAAACCTTAGAGAGTATGAAAATACTCTTTCGTGAGAGAGGGTGATCAATCCTCATATACCTTCAGGATCCAGGATATAGCCAACAGTAACGAAATTGTCAGCCACTTTTACATGAACTGGTCCCGCTACCTTGAACTATACCTAGATAACTTGCGCTCCAGGCGAGGTGTCTAAACCCAATTCGAAAGAAAGGTGAATACCTTTAAACCTTTGAAGGGACCAGGATCCCTTAAACGTGAGAGAGGGGGCCAATCCTCTAATCTTTCGAGTTATCCTGAGTACATATCCTGGAGCTATATCCTGAAACATATGCTGCAAAACAATTGTAAACTAAGGTGGGTGTTAGCTTGGCTAACACCCCTCCGATGCTTAAGTCAGTATTGGGTTCAAGATAATAAACAAATATAGTTAAAATAGATAGAATACATACCATTCTAAGACAGAAATTAAATACTACTCTTACTTGAAATAAAGCTTTAAATGTATTGCATTCCAGGATCTTCGTAGCATATCCCCTTCCACATTCTTGAGTCGATATGCTCCTTTCCCTGCTTCTGACTCGACTTCATATGGTCCTTCCCATTTAGGAGCTAGCTTGCCATCGGCAGGATTAGTGGTATTTTGAAAAGCCTTTCTTAGCACCCAATCACCAACTCGAAATCTTCTAGTCCTTATGTTCTTGTTATATGCTCTGGATATTCTTTGTTGATATGCTGCCATCCTTAGTCTTGCTGCGTCTCTTTTTTCATCTATAGTATCCAAATCTTGACATAAGACTTCAGGATTCTGTTCAGGATCCTGTAGGACAGATCTTGCAGTAGGTATCGTCATTTCTGTTGGAATCACTGCTTCTGCCCCAAATACCAAGGAAAACGGGGTTTGGCCGGTTGCATTCTTTACCGTTGTCCTATCAGCCCACAAAACAAAGGGTAACTCTTCCGCCCATCTTCCTTTTTTGGCTCCCAGCCTCTTCTTTAAGTTATTGACTATTATCTTGTTTGAGGATTCAGCTTGTCCATTCGCTTGAGGATGTACCGGAGTAGATGTGATCATTTTGATTCCCCAACTCTTGCAAAAGTCGGTAGTCCTTTTGCTTATAAACTGGGACCCATTATCACAAATTATCTCAGCTGGTACCCCAAACCTAGTCAGGATATTCCTCTTTATGAAGGATACTACTTCTTGGTCTCTAACTTGAACAAACGCTTCAGCCTCAACCCACTTAGAGAAATAATCCGTCATTGCTAACATAAAGACTTTTCCTCCCGGAGCTTTTGGTAACTTCCCTACTATATCCATCCCCCATTTCATGAATGGCCAAGGGGAAACTACAGGATATAATGGTTCAGCTGGTTGATGTACTATGTTACTATGTCTTTGACATGCATCACATCTTCGAGCATATTCTGCAGCATCTTTTCTCATCGTTGGCCAATAATATCCTGTCCTTAATACTTTCGAGAACAATAATCTGCCCCCAGTGTGATTACCACAATCCCCTTCATGTATATCCTGAAGTACTTCTTTGGCTTCAGGATCCTCCAAGCACCTCAAATATGGTCCTGCAAGAGATTTCTTGTATAACACATCATTTATAATAGTAAATCGTGATACCTTCATCCTAAATGCCTTAGGATTTTCCTCCCCGGGAATGTGTCCTTCCTTGAGATATCTCATGATTGGAGCCGTCCAGGATTTGGGATACTTTTCAGGATACTCTGCATCAGGATCCTGAATACCCGCTACTTCTTTATCCTGAGGATTCGTTGCAGGATACAAGATATGTAATATCGGTATTTGGGTCCCTTCTGGTATCCTGATCGACGATCCCAGATTTGCTAAGGCATCTGCTTCAGCATTATCCTCCCTTGGTACCTGTTCAAGTGTAAAAATATCGAAATATCCTGCTGATTTTTTGAGAATATTGAGGTATTCGATTAATTTCTCACCCTTAACTGCATAGGATCCATTAAAATGGTTAGTAATTAACAAAGAGTCAACATATACTTGTAAATTTTTGATACTCATGCTCTTAGCCAACTCTAATCCTGCAATTAAAGCCTCATATTCTGCTTCATTATTAGTAGCAGGAAATTCACATCTAATAGCCTGGGGTAATATGTCCCCCTGTGGCGATTTTAGTAGTATTCCCAATCCTACTCCTCTTATATTAGATGCACCATCAGTATATAATGTCCAGGATCCTGAGGATTCTCCTAACTGTTGAACTTCTAGGTCTACCTCATCCTGAATGTCACTACTAAAATCAGCCACAAAGTCAGCTAAAGCCTGAGACTTTATGGCATTTCTAGGTTCATATACTAAATCATAAGCACTCAACTTTACTGACCACTTAGCCATCCTGCCTGACATCTCTGGTTTCCTAAGCACATTTTTGACAGGATAATTTGTTTTAACTTGAATCCTATGTGTCTCAAAGTAATGTCTAAGTTTCATTGATGCCATAACTAATGCTAGTATCAATTTTTCTAAATGAGAATATCTAGTTTCAGCATTTAACAAGCTTTTACTAACATAATAAACAGGATATTGCTGACCTTCATGGTCCTTTACAAGGACGGCACTTACAGCATTCCCTGATACTGCGAGGTATAGGGATAATGGTTCACCATTCTCAGGCTTCATCAGTAGAGGTGCGGTTGAAAGATATTGCTTTAAATCCTGTAGGGCCACTTCATGCTTCTCACCCCATTCGAATTTCTTGTTCTTCTTCAGGATATCATAAAAATCTTTGCATTTCTCTGAGGATCTTGAGATAAATCTGTTTAATGCTGCCACTCGCCCTGTTAATCGTTGAACATCCTTCATATTTGAGGGTGATTTAATATCCAAGAGGGCTTTAATCTGCTCCGGGATCGCCTCTATTCCTCTTTTGGTCACCATATATCCTAGAAATTTTCCTGCCCCCACTCCAAAATGGCACTTAGCAGGATTTAGCTTCATGTTATACTGATCCAGGATATCGAATGCTCCTTTAATATCCTAGAGGTGATCCTGAGCCTTCTTTGATTTTACCACCATATCGTCAATGTACACCTCCATGGTGTCCCCCAGTTTGTCTTTGAACATCATGTTTACCAATCTTTGGTATGTTGCACCTACATTTTTCAAACCAAAAGGCATAGCTGTATAACAATAAATACATGTTGGTGTCATGAAGGCAGTATCCTCCTGGTCAGAAGGTTCCATTTGGATCTGCTGAAATCCTGAGGATGCGTCCATGAAGGTCAACATTTCATGCCCGGCAGTGGCATCTACCATTGCATCAATGTGGGGAAGAGGAAATGGGTCTTTAGGACAAGCCTTGTTCAAGTCTGTGTAGTCTACACAAACTCTCAATTTCCCATTTTTCTTCTGTACCACAACCACGTTTGCTAGCCACCTTGGGAACTTAACCTCTCTGATCATCCTGGACTTCAATAATCTCTCAACTTCCTCTTGGATAATCGTATTCCGCTCAGGAGCAAACTTCCTTCTTTTTTGCTGAACAGGCTTGAATGATTTATCAATTCCAAGCTTGTGAGTGATAATGTCTTTGGATATGCCTGTCATATCCTCATGCTTCCATGCAAACGTCGACATCCTGCACTTCAAAAAGTTAGTTAACTGTTCTTCAATATCCTGAGGGATATTGGTTCCTACGAGCACCGAGATATCAGGATTATCCTGATCCAGGATAATTTTCTTCACATCCTGCTCCGAATCCTCCACGATATCCTGGGCCCGCATCTTTAATTGCTATGCTGTACTAGGCTTGGTTGAGGATTTCATCGAGGATGAGTAGCATTCTTTTGCTTCCTGCTGATCACTATCAACTTTGACAACTCCCCAAGGGGTAGGGATCTTGATGCATTGGTGATACGTTGATGGCACAGCCTTCATATCGTGAATCCATGGTCTTCCCAGTATGATATTATAGCAGGATAGAGAATCCATCACACAGAAACGTTGTATCGAGTTGACTCCTTCAACGTATACTAGTAACTTTATCTCTCCCACTGTGTTTCTAGCCTCTCCACTGAACCCAACAAGCACGGTAGACTTTGAAGTGATATCCATTGGAGATACATTCATTCTCTTCAGAGTCTCTAGTTGGATTATGTTGACGGAGCTGCCATTATCAACCAATATCCTGCGTACAAAATGGTTAGCCACATATAATGTTATTACCAGAGCATCATGATGAGGATCCTGGACAGTATCCCTATCATCAGCATTAAATGTGATCACTTTGTCAGTTGTAAGCGTAGTCATCCTGACAGGTCTGTCTCCCCTTTCGGCCTTAGCTTCTTTTGCATGTCTCTTTGCCGCCGAATACGAAGTCCCACAAATGTCGGATCCTCCCGAAATGATGTTGATTATCTTGGCATCCGCGGGTGGTGATGCTGCTCGCTCAGGATCCTTCTCAGTATCCTGACCCTTATTCTTCTTTCTTCCTAAGAGATCTTTCTGATATCCCTTGCTTAGAAGATAGCTTATTTCTTTCCTTAGAGCAATGCAATCCTCAGTTACATGTCCGAAATCTTCGTGGAAAGCACACCATTTTGACTTATCTTTCCAATCGGCCTTTTGTTGATTCTTTCGAGGCCACCTAGCCTTGTCTCCTAAACCCTGCATGGCATACATTAATTCAGGAATGTTAACAGAAAAGCAATACTCAGATAGTTCAGGATATTCTTCAGGATCCTCGTCTTCAATAGCATTCACTTTCTTGTTTTCATTTCTACCATATGGCTTAGAGCGATATGGCTTAAATGAGGATTCTGACTTCCTGTTAGTTGACTCATAAGTGTTAGATGAGCTCATCCTCTCTTGCATCTTTCTGTCATCTTCCAATCGAATATATCTTAGGGCCCTGTTCCGAGCTTCATCTAAGTTCCTGCATGGGTTCATTACAAGGTCTTGGTAAAATTGAGAATCCTTTTGCAGCCCCATCTTGAAAGCTTGCACAGCTGTTGCAACATCAAGATGCGGAATGTCTAAGGATTCTCGGCTGAACTTGTTCACATAATCCCTTAAGGATTCTTGATGCCCCTGTGTTATCCTGTAAAGGTCACTTGTTAGTTTTTCAAAACTCTGACTACAAGAAAACTGACTATTAAATAAATTCACTAAGTGAGAAAAAGATGTAATCGAATGTGGAGGAACATTCAAGAGCCATTTCAAGGCTGATCCTGTTAGGGTAGAACCAAAACCCTTGCATAAGCATGCTTCTTTGAGCTCCGGAGGGATAGGGTTAATCTCCATTCTTTCCCTATACTGGGCAACATGCTCTTCAGGATCCGTGGTTCCATCATAAAGCTTCATGATGGGGGTTTGAAATATCTTTGGAATCTCAGCATCACAAATAGGATATGCAAAGCGAGATATTCTGTGGCTGTCTTGGGACACCTCCGGGATTGGCTGGACCACTCCAGGTACACTGGATATCATGTCCTTCAACTTTTGAAGTTCCCTAGTAAATGCGGATGTTACACCTGTATACTGCAATGATCCACTACTGTTAGCAGCATGAGTATTATTATTATTTGACACGTTACCCGTCGGAGGATTTTGCCCATATCCTGAAGCATATCCTGAGCTCCTCATGGTTGACATCCTGACCGAGGAGGGTATTTCAGGAGTGTGATTCTGAGGAAGACTGGGGATAATATTCCCCCTGTTATCCTCAGTATACACAGCTGAACTGAAGTTCAAAGTCTTGGGTTGTAATAGAGTGACAATATCCTTAGCAGATCTGCTCGAGCCAGACTTCAGGAGTTGTATTTCCCTCAACAGCATTTGGTTTGTTTCCTGTTGCTGCCTCATTTGTTCCTGCACACTTCCAAATAAGGTTAGAATTTCATCATTAGAAGCTAAAACGGGAGCAGATTCCTGAACACTGCGAGTAGGGATACTATCCTGAGGTCGTGAAGAGGCTGGCATCCTTGGAGGAGGTGGTGGAAGCACCGAACCGGTAGTAGCAGAAGTCATAGCAGACACAGTGGAGGAACTCATGTTTGATCTTGAGGCCATTGTAAATAATGTGGCAAAAATTTTTGAAAATAGAAAACCGATTAACGATTTCACAAAGATTTTTAGCAAAGAGAGCACCACTTACCCCACGGTGGGCGCCAAATTGTTTTGGTCAAAAATTACCGAAGCAATTAAGTGATCAAATTAGTTAAGTGAGGTAGTGTGCTAGAAAAGTGCGTTGAAAATATGCCGGTTAAGTTATTTGGAAAATCAGTATTCAGGATACGGCTCAGGATATTGAGCTGTATCTACGATCAAACAATGAGTAAAAAGTAAAGGAAATGACATGAGATGTACGAGGAAAGCCCTTGATCAATCTAGATCGCTGGCATAAAACCTCGGGAGCTGACAATCACAGCTGCCTTGTTCTTCTTATTGCTTCAAACGTCAGGATACAGTGCAGGATATAGACCAGATCGCTAAGTGTTACAATGCTTTTGTATGAAAGTGAAAATTGCTAGAGAGCGAGTGTTAGAGTGTATCCAGTGAAAATGTGATGTCCTATTCGATCTGGTATACCCACCTATTTATAGTTACTAAATAGAAACTAAAATTCCTAGAAATATGGGATGCTCCCGAATATTCCATAAATAGCCGTTTGGAACCAAATAAAGCGGGCTTAACGTCTTTCCTTGAACAACTTGGACCGAGTCTTCCGCGGAATGAGTCCTTGTGAACGTTGCTAGCTTCTAACCCACGTACCTGCACATAATCCGTTAGTAATCCTGAGGATACCATTCTGGATGTTACCAATATCCTGAACCAGCATCCCGGATGTAAACAGATAATATATAACCAAGATATAAATCAAGATATTTTCCAGGATATGGGCTCAGAATTTCACCCATAACAGGTCATACTACAGTGATCGGTACACTTGCCGATTGTGTGGTTTAGGTCAAGTCTAGATTTAAAGCTTTTTAGTATCTAGCTTAGAGAGTCTAATTTAGTTAATTTTAATAGTCTGTTTAGCACACATCAACAATTTAGCCCCCAAATCTCTCCCTTGTGTGTTGTCCAAAACCCTAATCATCACTTTCTATTTATAGCCAAAACAACTTTTGGCTAATTACCTTTAGGACCCTAGAGATACTAACATGCCAAAACTAGAAATAAACATGAAAACTAATTAAATATGATAATCAATATATTTTGTCTAAACAAAATATATTTAATTATCCAAAGCAGTATAACTATCAAATCTCGAACGTTTACACGCCATATCTTTCTTCGATCTTCTCGTGTCGACTTGTACGTTGACTTTGACTTGTTGGCATTGACTTTGTTGACTTGATTCATTGATAACATTAGACTACACGATTTAGACCCAACAATCTCCCCCTTAGGCTAAGGTTATCAAACTCTTGCATCATCTTTAGAACCGTCAACATCATGCATGATGTGATCTTCAATTTGGCAAGTTTCAGTCTCAATTTTAGACCCAACAATCTCCCCCTAGATTGATGCTTGCCAAATTTTCTTCACTGAAAATCTTCTTTTGACACTTTGCTCTTTGAGTACTTTATCTGGATAAGCTCCTGTTATGGGTAGTTTTTTAGACATATATCCCGACTAATATTCTGGCTTTGATTGTTTATTTGTGATCAGGATACCGGATCATGATATTGGTAACATCCTGATACGATATCCTGGTAGTGACTAATTTAACCACGTGCAGATTGAAAGGTGTAACTCTCCAACGTTCAAGTGGACTTCTTCTCCTCAAGACTCGGGCAAATTAGTTGGATTATAGACATTGAAGCCAGAGGACGTGGACTACAACGTTCACTTGTGGAATATTCGTAGCATCCCGATTTAGTAGGATAGTTAGTTAGTTTCTTTTACTATAAATGGATTGATCGGATCAAGTAGAAACACACTCAATCATTCACACACTCTTTCTCTCTTGTTGCAAACAATCACTACACACTAACACTTGTACTCGAATTACATTATAACACCTAGTTGATCCGCATCATATCATGCACTGTATCCTGATATTTGAAGTAATAGAAGAACAAGGCAGCTGCGATTGTCAGCTCCCGAGGTTTTGTGCCGGCGATCTAGGGCTTTCCTCGTACATCCTATGTCACCCTTTACATTTCGCTCATTGTTTGATCATAAATACAGCTCTATATCCTGAGCCGTATTCTAAAACTGTTTTTGCAAACAACTCAATCAACATATTTTTAACACATTTCTTCAGCACACTACGTCACTTAACTAATTTGATCACTTAATTGCTTCGGTAATTTTTTACCAAAACAATTTGGCGCCCACCGTGGGGCAAGTGGTGCTATTTCTACTAAAAGCTTTTGCAAAATCATTACTTGGTTTTCTATTTTCAAAACTTTTTGCTACACTGTTTTCAATGGCCTCGAGATCAAATATGAGCTCTTCCACCGTGTCTGCTACCACCTCTTCAACAATTGGTTCGGTGCTTCCACCACCTCCTCCGAGATCTCAAGCCTCTTCTCAAGGAACTGAAATTCATGTGGCTCGGGATGTTATCCCCGCTCGCAATACCCTGGGATCTGGTCTTGTTTTAGCTTCTAATGAGGAAATTCTAAATTTGTTTGGTAGTGTACAGGAACAGATGAGCCAGCAGCAGGAAACTAATCAGATGCTGATGAGAGAAATACAACTCTTGAAATCTAGCTCAACCAGACCTGCTGAAGATACTGTCACCCCCTTGCAACCCAGGGCTTTGAACTTCAGTTCTGAAGTTTATACTGAGGATAACCGGGGAAATATTGTGCCTAGCCATTCACAGAATCATACTCCTGAGATACCCTCTTCAGTCAGAGTATCAACTGTGAGAAGCTCAGGATATGCTTCATGATATGGCCAGAATCCTCAGATTGGTAATGTATCTAATAATAATAATACTCTTGCTACTAATGGTGTTGGATCTTTGCAGGATGCAGGTGTGACATCAACATTGTCTAGGGAGCTTCAGAAATTGAAGGACATGATATCCAGTGTGCCTGGGGTGGTCCAGCCAATTCCAGAAGTATCCCAGGACAGCCACAGGATATCCCGGTTTGCGCATCCTATTTGTGATGCTGAAATCCCAAAAAGATTTCAGACCCCCAACATGAAGCTCTATGATGGAACTACGGATCCTGAGGAGCATATTGCCCAGTATAGGGAAGTGATGGAAATCAACCCTATTCCTCCGGATCTCAAGAAAGCATGCCTGTGCAAGGGTTTTGGTTCTACGTTAACAGGATCAGCCATAAAATGGCTCTTAAACGTTCCTCCCCACTTAATTACTTCATTTGCTCATTTGGTTACTTTATTTAATAGTCAATTTTCTTACAGCCGAAGTTTTGAGAAACTAACTAGTGATCTTTACAGGATAACTCAAGGACCTCAGGAATCCTTGAGGGATTATGTGAACAAATTTAGTCGGGAATCCTTCGATATCCCGCATCTTGACGTTGCAACAGCTGTGCAGGCTTTCAAGATGGGGTTGCAAAAGGATTCTCAATTTTATCAGGATCTTGTAATGAATCCATGCAGGAATCTGGATGAAGCACGTAACAGGGCTCTAAGATATATTCGGTTGGAGGATGATAAAAAGATGCAAGAGAGGATGAATTTGTCTACAACCTATGAGTCGACCAACAGGAAATCAGAATCCTCGTATAAACCATATCGCTCTAAGCCATATCGCAGAAATGACAGCAAAAAAGTGAATGCTGTTAAAGACGAGGATCCTGAGGAGTATCATGAGTTGTCTGAATATTGTTTTTCTCTTAATACACCTGAACTGATGTATGTTATGCAGGGTTTAGGGGACAAGGCAAGATGGCCCCGGAAGAATCAACAAAAAGCTGATTGGAAGGATAAGTCCAACTGGTGTGCCTTCCACGAGGATTTCGGACATGTTACTGAAGATTGCATTGCTCTAAGGAAAGAAATAAGCTATCTCTTGAGCAAAGGAAGAATAAGGGTCAGGATCCTGAGAAGGATCCTGAACGAGCAGCATCACCTCCTGCGGATGCAAAAATAATTAACTTTATTTCAGGAGGATCAGACATTTGCGGGACTTCATATTCTGCGGCCAAGAGACATGCAAAGGAAGCCAAGGCAGAAAGAGGAGATAAGCCAACCAGGATGACAACCCTCACAACTGATAAAGTGATCACTTTCGATAGTGATGACAGGGATACGGTCCAGGATCCTCACCATGATGCTTTAGTAATAACATTATATGTGGCTAACCATTTTGTACGCAGGATACTGGTAGATAATGGTGTAGGATCGTTGTGTGACCTGAATGAGTCGTTCAGAAGAGCTTATATCCGAATCTAAGGCGGAATTCAGAGAAACGGACTTGTATACAGCTTGATTCAATTTAAATGTCTCTATTATTGATTTAACACTGATTTACAACCTGGAGACAATTCGGCAGCACTTCGTTACCGAATCGGGAAAAATTACAAATGAAGACCTAGGCTTGGGTATTTATAGGAGTGTAATTTCGCATGGAATTACCAAAGGTAATTTCGTGCGAAATACCAAGTGGTAATTTCGTACGAAATAGCCTTTGGCTATTTCATGCGAAATTAGCTCTACACACTCAAATCTTAATTTTCTCGAACAACGAGCCCTGATCTATCATTCTAACTACAGTACTTGATGCAAGACGAAGTCAATCAGACATAGTGCACTAACAGACTCCCCCTTGGATGTTGACGAAGTCTTCAGTGTCTAATCTTCAGCATGACACCTCTTCAGTCTTGATCAGTCTTTTTGCTCTTTCCGAATTGTCTAACATTGTAAGCGTCCATCAATCTTTATCTTTTTCAATTAGCTTCTATCTTTATCATTCCAGAATCTGACTTTGGCTCTTACATTAATATCTTCTAGAAACACTTTTCTCAGGCTCCCCCTTTCGTCAAGCTTCTGTGCTTTAGGGATCGACACCTTGCTTTCTGGTTACAAACTCCCACTTGCTTTGAGCTTGTCTTCAGACTCCCCCTTAGTCTCAGCTTTCAGGATCGTAGTCTGAAATCTCATCTGCATCACTCAAACATTTATAACTAACAATATTTTGAATTTAAAGAATCAAATATCCTGACTCGTTAGCAGATTTTAACACTCTAAGAATCCAACTCCGTCACAGTTAATCATCCAAGTCCAAATTAATGACCTTGGAGATATCACAAATTGTTTTTGAATTTTGATTTAAAAACTTCAAGTTTCAAATTAATGAACTTGTTTTATTTCCAGAAACACAATCAGCATACTTAGATTTTAAAACTCAGCTTCCCAGACATCGGTTGTCGAAAATAAAACAGAAATCAAAATCTTTTTGCATTTTTCTGAAACATAAAGCAGTAAAGAAATATTTACAAACAATATTTTTGTTTGAGTTTGCATCAGAGGATCATATCCGTTTCTGACAAGTTACAAGTACCGTTGAGCTTAGTTACACATTAAGAATTAAACAATTGACTTAGATTGTCGATATACTGATCCACTTAAATTTTCACACAAATTTCAACTGATTCAGGATACGAATTAGGTGAATTAAGAACTTAAACTCATTCATGTGTCCCACCTCTTGAATATACTCCCGTATCCAGATCCCAATATTCAGTCTTACAGGTGAGTATACCTAGATGATATCTGCAAAGGGTTAAATGCGAGGGCCATGAGAGCACAGGCTATTGCTTCCGCAAAATCAGAGAGATGACGGCTTCGACTTTTGGTGTGTTCCCTTTAGAGAATCTTTTCTTCAACAGCACATGATTAGCATTTTTCAATGTTTCATCATTTTAATGCTGAGGGTGGTGCTATATTTCAAGCATGCAGAAAGTATTATACGGGGACTAGGCCATTGCTTCCGCATTATCAGAAGTCCCGGAATAATACCCTAGATATCACTAAGCATAAAGACCTAGTATCTCAGAAAGAGGGACCTTTCAAACAAGATTTCAGGGGTTACCTATATATCCAAGTAGTGTTCCCCACGAAACAAGCAAGTTTGAATTTATGTTTATATCCCGAAAAAGTTTACTAAATGTATAAAAACATATCGGCATATCATCAGTGAGATTGTTTAACGCTATTTAATCATTACAATTCTTTAGCATACTGTAACTGTCTACTGATGTACTATCATTTCCTCTTTATACACAAAACTCATTTTTGAATTTTATCATGTTTTTGGCTTTTTCAAATTTTCTAATGTTTTTGGATTTTCTGACAATAATACTCTCCCTAAAATGCAAAATCATTTAAAAGAAAATTTGACAACCTGATACTGATAGCTTTGTCTCGCCATCCATTTTCTGCTTCACATGCTCTGTTTTGCAAAAAATCTAATATAACCCCATGATATACAACACATTGATATTATACAGTTTGAAAATCGTTTTTCAATCTTGTGAAAGTAATCATGTTTGTTCAGCAGCGTGAGGGTTTCGGCGTATTCAAGCAACATATTTTTGAAATTTTTGAATATTTAACAAATTTAAAAACAAACTTATTTTTTATTTTTCAAAATTTTGATAAAATAAAAACATATTTTTGGTTTTTTAAATTTTCAATTTTTAGGGTTTTTGAAATATTGTTTATTTATGTACAGAATACCAACAAACTCCTTGTTTAACCATCGCAGGGACTAGCAACCTCCTCTTCCTGTGCCAGGCTGCTCCTATTTCCATTTTCACAATCTTCATTTTTCTTGAGCACCTGGACATTCAAACTATTTAATCACTTGAACAATTTAGCCCAGGTCTGTTGGACCTTAGGCATTTCAACACAATATGCATCATTCAACTTCAGAAAATCTTTGTCATTTTGAACAAAGACTTTTTCAACTTTGACTTCAACTTTTTCATCATTTACCGGAACAATTTGTTTCTTAGCACTCCAAATTTGACCTTTAGGAGTACCTCGTTTGTAAAGTTTTGAATCTTTTTGAATATTTTGATTTTGAACAACAACTTTTGATTTCCAAAACTCATTTGATTTTGGTATCATCATAGACAAACAACACAATATATAAATGCACAGCGGAAGCAAAGATAGATTCATTTCAACTTTAATAAAGTTTAATATTAAATATCACGAATAGTTGAAACGGATCCACAGGCGGATCAAAAAAAATAGGATATTGCTCAACAGTTTATTGTCGTCCAAACTTGCGAGACTTATTGTGGACGCTCTAGAAGACAGCCAGCCTGTTGCGTGTAGTACCTGCACTTAACCTTTTGGGAAAAATACGTCAGTTTATGATGTGGTCTAAAATATACATACTTTTATATAAATATTCCTACACTTATGAGTAAATTTAGAGTTGTTTTTATTTTATTCTATTTGTTTCTGGTCCATATCAAATTTTAACGGTTTAAAGAGATAAAAAGCTAAAAAAAGGTCAAACTAGATATAAAAATAAATATTAAAAAAAAGCTCCATAGTTTGTAGTATTATGTGAATTCAATGAGATGTATTGTTATATAAAATCAAAGAATTCTCAAAACTAATTCCTTTTGACATTTATGGCAGACCACATTTATGGGATTGCAAGACACGAGGATAAGGAAAAGGAACTAAAAGAAAAGTCAAGCCTGCCATTTATTACTGAATGTGCAATATTACAGCAAGTTAACATCAGCCATGTAACATTGGACATTTATATCAATTTGGAACTTTAGTAGGTTTTGCAAGGGTCCACCATAATTATTGAAGAGCATGAGATAATGTGCCGCATTGGCTTTTGAATGGATGGAATTTAATGCCCAGCATATGATGTGAACAAGAAATATTATAGACAAATTATGGGGGCCGCACATAATTCGAAGGGCACAACATCACGATAGGAGCAGCAAATTATATTTTATTGTGGACTAATTCAAGGCGGAAATTAAGAGAGGAAAGAGAAAAGGAGGTCACATCTAATTTTCTAGTTGATAAATAATATATATATATATTAGACACACATCAATCATAAAAGGGGGGCGATTTATTCTTACATGGAGGGGACTGAAGGATTTCAAGGGGTTGGTTTGAGCTTCAAAGCCATAATGGAAGATTCAAGTTCGGGTTTGTAATTTATTATTTTTAGTTTTGTTAGACTTTGTGTTTTACAAAATTATAAACATGTTTTGCTACTCGGTTCAGACTTGTTTCTTTTTCTTGACTATAATTCTTAGCTAATTAGTTTATCTACCCGGGTTTGTGATGAATATTTATTGATAATTGGTAATTTCTCGGTTTTGATAATTTATTGATGTAACAAATATTAAAGTAAAAAAACCTAATAATAATTGGCTAGATGTGTGTGCGTGCTTTATTCTAATTTATTGTCATTTAATCGTTCCTCATGTGTCTTTGTGAATGTCTTTCATGTATAGATGCATGTTAGGTTACCTACTTTGTGTTCGTAACTAGTTTATGGTTTATGGTGCACGTATTCCATAGGAACTTTGTTTGATAATTTAGAGGAGTTTAGTGTTCTGCCTATTCTTGAGACCGGAAGGAGATAGATAGTTAGGATTGTCTTTGGTGCTAGGTATTTAGGTGCAGTGAGACCGGGAGGAGATCTGTCTAAGTGGCCTAGTATTATTTGTTTTCCTAAGTCTTGTCAAGTGTTTTTAGGTTACCCCATACACTCTAGGGTGTATTGTGATTAGTGAGACCGGAAGGAGATCTAGTCTTTGGATACTTTAGTATTGTTGATGAGACCGGGAGGTGATCCAACCCATACCATTGAGCTTTATTTGATCTTTAGGTCCTTAGGAGAAGTTGATGAGACCGGGAGGAGATTCAACATATCTTTAGTCTTAGAGTGTCGTATTATTAGAACCTGGTTCCATCATAGTTATCATTGCCGAGAGAAAACCGATAGTTGCGAATAGGATTCCAAACCTGGGTAGTACTTTCTGCATCTAGGTAGTATAGTTCATCTTAGTTAGTTCCTTTAGTTTAATTAGTTAAAACCTCAAATCCAAAATACAAGTTAAAACCAGTTAAGTAATTAGTTGAGTCAGAGTCTAGTTTAGCGTCGCTAGTGTCTCGTGGGTTCGATACTCGGACTTCATTAGGCTTTACTATGTACGATAGGTACACTTGCATGTCAATGGTCTAGCATTTAGAGAGTCTTAGTTTATAAATTTAAAACTAGGGTGTCTAGATTAGGTTTAGTTTTTATAGACCACATTTACCACATCAAGTTTTTGGCGCCGTTGCCGGGGATACTTAGGCGATTGCGTTATTAGCTTTGACTGATCTTATTTGTTAAATTGGTCTTATTTGTAGTTTGAGTCTTAGGTTTTGTGTCTAGTAGTAGTTTGTCTAGTCGTTTTCGTAATTTTTTTTAGTTTGTTTCATTTTATATATTTTTATCATGTGTTTTATCTGTGGAAGGCCCCATTTCACCAAATATTGTCCAAACGATTCGGGGTGTCCCATGGAATTCGATGCTAACCCTTTTGTGCAGCCGCAGTCATATCCTTCGCAGGGGTATTCCACATATCAATATGATGACCCGTATCAGCAGTCACATCAAGCAGAAAGGAGCTTATTTTTTGAGGAAATGTTTCGACAGCAAGAAGAGACGGCAATTGGATTAGCAAAAACATGGGAAATATTGAACGCCCTAAAAGCACAGGTAGAACCGGAGACTACAATGGATGTCTCAGTCCCACCTCCGGTTCAGCAGGAAGAACGAGAAGAGAATACGGGTAAGTTCATAATTGATTTCTCGTGTAGTAATGAAGAGATAGATGCGCAACTGGCTGCATATAAGAAATGGAAGGGAGAAATGTGCATTGAGAGTCCACTGCAAGGTAAATATTATGATTCTGATCATAATTATTATAATTCTCATGAATCAGATTTACCCTTGTCTTGTGAGGATGATGTCATGCAGGTTTCACATTCTGAGCCCTTGTATGAAGAAGATGAGGATCACACTCATGAGCCGGAGACGATTATGGACGTTGAAGTCCCACCTCCGGTTCAACAAGTCGTTAATTCCAGCTATTGGTGTCCCACGCCATGGAATATCGATGATGGCTTTTGGAGTGATGATGAGGTGGTAGTAGAAGAGGCAGAGTTAGAGGTGCCCGACTACACTGCAGTTGAAGAAGTTGAAAAGGAGCTACTTGACAAGATGAAGGATGAGAAAGGTGAGCATGTACCATCTTGGGAGGAGGAGTTTGGTGATGAGTTGGTAGGTTTGCCAACTCTTGAAGATGAAGAATTTGACCCGGTCGGTGATCTCACCTATTTAGAGAGATTACTTGAAAAGGAACCGACCATGGAGATCAAATATACACCAAACGTAGAAGAAAAAGTGGCTGCGGGGTTTGACAGCTGGCCCGTGAAAGATTTAGATGTTAGATCGCCATCATATTTAAAATCACGGGAGAAGGCACACAAAACCTTGGATCGACATAGTACGAGGATTCAGAGATGGTGCAAACGAAGGCGCAAGGCAAAATTGAAGTACAAAGATGACCATCCTCCTCATTACATGCCACGAATCAGATTTGGTCCAGGTAAGTTTAAGTATTGGTGGCCTGACCCGTTTGGAAATGATAAAAGATTTATAAATTCCACCATTAAAATTTTAATTAATAATAAGGAACGGGTGGAATTAAACGGGTTGGACCGAGGTTGGATAAAAGAGAAACCTCCTGATTAAATTCCAGTGTGGGGAGGTTTGTTGAGTTTGTATTTTGAGTCATTTTTTTTAAGTGTCGGTACTGCTTTGGTTTTTGCTTGTTTTTGTTTATGCAGGTTCGAATTATACCACCCGTACTCAATCTCCATTCGGGTGATTTTGGAGTTGTTTTTCAAACTTCAAGCCATTTACCAAGTATTCCAGTCAGTGTCAAAGCCGATCGCGACCGAAATGCTATACGATCGAGCTGGATTGGACGAGAGATTTGGAACATACGATTATAAAACCAGCTAAGTCCTTTCCAATTTGCCCTTTGTCTTTTATTTCTTATTTATTTTAGTCTTTTGAGTCGGTTTCCATCCTACATTGAGGGCAATGTAGAGTTTAAGTGTGGGGATGGGTAACTATCGTTTAGTGTCTAGTTAGTAGTGTCTTGAGTCATAAAAAATTGAAAAATTGAAAAAAAAAGTGAGTTTGTTGCGAGTCCCGATCCTTTAGCACATAGAAAACAAAAACCTTTTCAAAACGTCGGTCAAAAGCGGTTTAATTGTCGAATTTACGAGTCGAGAACACTTGTTTCTTTAAGTTGCGGGATAGTAGGTTGACTGAATCAGTTTTTGGGAGTAAAAGGTTTTGGGATGCCTAGGATAGTGGATTGAGCCGGAGAGTTAATTGGTTGTGCATTTTCGATATCGTTAGCCCATATATACCACATGATAGTGAGATTTGAGCCTTTACATGTTTCATATTTATATGTTCACTACTTTCGTTTCATGTGTGTTTACCAACTTGTTGCATTACTTTAGAACTTGTGCGTTTTGATACAGTTTGAGACCTTCGGTTAGGATTTGACATGGATATGATAGAGGCATTAGGATCACCCTGTTTGTGTTACCTTTGTGTTAGACCCGTATTACTACTACCCTTAGATACACCACTTTGAGCCTAGCCATTCGTTTGTTATCCATTTGTGATTTGATAGCCGGATCGTGTTACGTGATTATTATATTTGAAAAAAAAAATGATGAAAAAAATGAAAAACGAAAGAAAAAAAAGTGAGAGAAAATATAAAAAAAATAGAATAAAGTTGTGGGTCAAAGCGACCAATTTGTTAGTGTTTTGTTTCATGCTTATCTGGTTTATCGTGTGATTTCGTGTTTAGCCATATATTCCCAATTAAAAATAACCTACCTTTAGCCCTTACCTACCCAATAAAGCCCTCTTGATCCATGTTAAATTCTAACATTTAGGTGGAGAACTGATTGACGTACAAGCTTATGATAGTATGTTGCATAGTTCGGTCTTGAGAGTTCACTCGAAATTACATAATATATTAGCCGAGAGATGAGTGACATTGTGAGGGGTATTGACATTGCATAGTTGATTGCTTGAAGGTAAGAAAAACTTGATTAGGTAGGCCCGTTTTCATTTAAATATTATGATTCGTCAACCTTTTGAACGTTGTAAGTCTTGTGAAACTGTGTTTGATGATTTCGTAGTTCGCGTTATAATTTGTTTGAGACTGGCGTTGTTGTTAAGTGTTTAAGTTGGACATGTTGCTTGGGATTTTGCTTAGGGACAAGCAAAAGGTTAAGTGTGGGGATATTTGATGTGGTCTAAAATATACATACTTTTATATAAATATTCCTACACTTATGAGTAAATTTAGAGTTGTTTTTATTTTATTCTATTTGTTTCTGGTCCATATCAAATTTTAACGGTTTAAAGAGATAACAAGCTAAAAAAAGGTCAAACTAGATATAAAAATAAATATTAAAAAAAAGCTCCATAGTTTGTAGTATTATGTGAATTCAATGAGATGTATTGTTATATAAAATCAAAGAATTCTCAAAACTAATTTTTTTTTTGAAAGGTAAACTTCATTAAAAACGGACCGCCGACCCAAACCGGGCCGACACCAACACCAAACAACAAACTACCTTACATATTAACAAAAGTACACCAATCCCCCCATTCTACATCTTTATATTTAGATCTATTTACAAACCACAAAAACCCCAAAGCCTTAATCTCGCTGATAATATTATGAATCTTGATCGGAGAGTTGGAGAACTTGTAATTGTTCCTAGCTCGCCAGAGACTCCAGCAAGCAATCGACATAATCCCTTGTACCGCTTCTTTCTTTTTATCTGAAGCATTAAGCTCTTTATGAATGGAGAGAAGATCTTTAAGAGAGAAAGCGAAAACACTTGGAATCTTGCACCAAGAGCTTATAGCATTCCACACAATCGCAGCCGAAAGACAACCAATAAATACATGCTCAGCAGTTTCTTCATACGAGTTGCAGAAAGGGCACGAAAATTCCTTTTGACATTTATGGCAGACCACATTTATGGGATTGCAAGACACGAGGATAAGGAAAAGGAACTAAAAGAAAAGTCAAGCCTGCCATTTATTACTGAATGTGCAATATTACAGCAAGTTAACATCAGCCATGTAACATTGGACATTTATATCAATTTGGAACTTTAGTAGGTTTTGCAAGGGTCCACCATAATTATTGAAGAGCATGAGATAATGTGCCGCATTGGCTTTTGAATGGATGGAATTTAATGCCCAGCATATGATGTGAACAAGAAATATTATAGACAAATTATGGGGGCCGCACATAATTCGAAGGGCACAACATCACGATAGGAGCAGCAAATTATATTTTATTGTGGACTAATTCAAGGCGGAAATTAAGAGAGGAAAGAGAAAAGGAGGTCACATCTAATTTTCTAGTTGATAAATAATATATATATATATTAGACACACATCAATCATAAAAGGGGGGCGATTTATTCTTACATGGAGGGGACTGAAGGATTTCAAGGGGTTGGTTTGAGCTTCAAAGCCATAATGGAAGATTCAAGTTCGGGTTTGTAATTTATTATTTTTAGTTTTGTTAGACTTTGTGTTTTACAAAATTATAAACATGTTTTGCTACTCGGTTCAGACTTGTTTCTTTTTCTTGACTATAATTCTTAGCTAATTAGTTTATCTACCCGGGTTTGTGATGAATATTTATTGATAATTGGTAATTTCTCGGTTTTGATAATTTATTGATGTAACAAATATTAAAGTAAAAAAACCTAATAATAATTGGCTAGATGTGTGTGCGTGCTTTATTCTAATTTATTGTCATTTAATCGTTCCTCATGTGTCTTTGTGAATGTCTTTCATGTATAGATGCATGTTAGGTTACCTACTTTGTGTTCGTAACTAGTTTATGGTTTATGGTGCACGTATTCCATAGGAACTTTGTTTGATAATTTAGAGGAGTTTAGTGTTCTGCCTATTCTTGAGACCGGAAGGAGATAGATAGTTAGGATTGTCTTTGGTGCTAGGTATTTAGGTGCAGTGAGACCGGGAGGAGATCTGTCTAAGTGGCCTAGTATTATTTGTTTTCCTAAGTCTTGTCAAGTGTTTTTAGGTTACCCCATACACTCTAGGGTGTATTGTGATTAGTGAGACCGGAAGGAGATCTAGTCTTTGGATACTTTAGTATTGTTGATGAGACCGGGAGGTGATCCAACCCATACCATTGAGCTTTATTTGATCTTTAGGACCTTAGGAGAAGTTGATGAGACCGGGAGGAGATTCAACATATCTTTAGTCTTAGAGTGTCGTATTATTAGAACCTGGTTCCATCATAGTTATCATTGCCGAGAGAAAACCGATAGTTGCGAATAGGATTCCAAACCTGGGTAGTACTTTCTGCATCTAGGTAGTATAGTTCATCTTAGTTAATTCCTTTAGTTTAATTAGTTAAAACCTCAAATCCAAAATACAAGTTAAAACCAGTTAAGTAATTAGTTGAGTCAGAGTCTAGTTTAGCGTCGCTAGTGTCTCGTGGGTTCGATACTCGGACTTCATTAGGCTTTACTATGTACGATAGGTACACTTGCCTGTCAATGGTCTAGCATTTAGAGAGTCTTAGTTTATAAATTTAAAACTAGGGTGTCTAGATTAGGTTTAGTTTTTATAGACCACATTTACCACATCAGTTTACACTGGTAAATACAATTTAACTGACTCATTTTGAAAATGGTTGAAAATTGATTTGAATGCACGTGGCACAAAACCTTTTTATAACTTGGGATAATTATGCAATATAATCTTGTGAACGAATTTACATGTTACTTGTGCGTTCAGTAGCCCGGATCTTGTCCGGGTTAAAGATCAATAGACACACCACATTATAGAGTTATACACTGACAGGTGTACGCCTACACCCCGTGCTCAGGTCGTGGCCATCTCGTAAGATGATGCCAAGGATATCCGGGACATGGTCATTAACCCCCCAAAGGCTTTAAGTGAACAAGACTGTTTAAACGAGCCGATCAAATTATTCAATTAACCACCTAAAGATGTAAGATTTGATGGTCATTATCCATAGTTTCGATTCAGGCTGATTTGATTTCCTCTGATTTCATGTGGTTGTCTTTGATTATCAGAGCATGAGATATTGTTTATGATTTAGTGGCATAAAGAATTCTGTAAATTTTGTATGTTAGAAAATGTTGATTTTGATAACTAGAATCGTATGAATCTTGGGTACTGATGATTAGATGATAATGATAAATGAACAACATGAATTTACAATTAAATGCTGTTAAGTGATGATTGGTAATTTAGTAATGATTAGGGTTGCATACTAATGATTGAAACCATTATATTGATGATCTGATTAGGATGTTTAGGGTTGTGGATCGAGTAGATTAATTGTTGTTGATTGAGTGTTGAATGTGTACATGATTAAACCGATGAAAATGATGAACAGTGATTAAGATTGATATGAACATCATAATGTAACCATCGTTTGATCCTTTGATTTTGCTGAATATGTGTAACTGATGTTATGTGGCCAAGGATCTGTTAACTGACTTCGATGAAACATTGATGATGTTTCGTCATAAGTAACCCGACGAAAAATGTATGTTTCGTCACTATTAGTCACGACGAACAATGTATGTTTCGTCACTGTTGGTCACAATGAAAAATGTATGTTTCGTAACTGTTAGTCCCGACGAAAAATGTATGTTTCGTCACTGTTAGTCCCGACGAAGAATGCATAGTTCGTCACCCCCCATATCGACGAAGGTTGATCCTTCGTAGCTAGTATATTTCGCTGTAAGGGTTATGGATGGAACAGTAGAAAGATATGATGTGTGTAATGTTGGATGTTTGTGTTTATAAATGTTAATTGTAGTATGAAAATGATACTGACCAAGTATGGACAAATCTGACTTGTTTGGAATGGTTAGAACATTCATCTGATGATGTGTTGAGTTTTGATAATCACATTGGATATGGTCTTGCATGAGAATTGAGTAGTGATACATGCCATACAATGATTTTTATGATAAAAGCAATCTGTGAACCAATACATGACTTATTGTGTGCAAATATGTGACTTGATTGATTGTGAAACTGATATTGTTTGGTAACCAGGGTAGGGTTTAGGTTGACCAACTTGGACGGGTAATTTAACATACCGAGCAAATCAAAGGTGAGTTCATTTCCTCTTGAGCATGCGTCCCGGTGGTTGGGACAATCATTGGGTATCCCTGAGAGGGATAGGTTTTGGGTAAATTAAATGGGTATTCCTGAGAGGAATATGTTTTGTGGGTAAAACCTGGAATGTTGGATAATACACTCATCCTATCACCCTTAAGTCCCATCTTGTTTGTTACCTGAGAGGTAACGGAGTATTAGTTGGTAGCGCTATCTAGGTTTGGCACCCTCACCCCATACCTGAGAGGACGGGTGTGAACTAATGACTCAGTCATGCCCAATGCTTTGATCGGAGCATTGGGGAACGGGCAAAATAAATCTGGAGCCATCTTATATTCGAGGTATTGTCAACATTGTAATCAATGAACGTAACTAAACACTTGATAACTAACACTTTTATAAAACTATGAACTCACCAGCGTTGTCTGATACACTTGTGTGCATGCTCGCAGGTTATAGATTATGTGGATCATGGAACTTGCTGTCTGGGATGCTGGAGTGGTCATGGGTCGTAAAGCATGGGATTGCGAGACAAGTCTAATGGTTTTTGTTCATACGGTTTATGTAACACTTAACAAATGATTTATGCTTCCGCTGAATACGATGAGTCATGCTTTATGTAATGTAATACTTTACCTTAATAAATGAAAGTTTTATTTAAATCATGTATGAGTTCAATGTGATTGGTGGCTAGATCCTGGTACGTCACACGCCTCGCGGAGGTTCCACCATGTGGTATTTTGGGGGTGTGACATGTCATCATCATGCACATGAAACTTTCTTTTTCTTGTAAACACCTTTTTGGGAGAAGGTGTTTTTGTTTGAGGTTTTGGAACAGAAAGGATTATGGCTTGTGAATGGGTGTTTGAAGTGATGGGTGACTGACTAACAACTGTTGTCTCAACCAACGTTGTCATTACAACTGTTGATGTATCAACTGTTGTCTTCTGCTTTTTGGCAGGTGGTGTTTGTAATACAGATGTAGTTTGTGGTGTGATAGTGGGTTGAGTGGTGGTTGGTGAAATGATGAGGGAAGTGGTTGAAACGACATTTGTTGAAACCACTGAAGTATCAGCAACTGTTGATACAACGGGTGTCTCAACATCTGTTGGTATAGAGGTTTGAAGTGTGGAACTTTTGGGGATTTTAGGTGTAGGTTTAGTGGTTTTGGGTTGGCTGACCATTCTGGTACTCTTTCTTCTGTTTGAAGTACCCTATTCTTCCTTAGCCATCAAAACTTTCTTCTCTTTTTCAAGTCTTTTGGCACCCTTTATTTCCATTCTCTCTTTTCTATCTGCTTTTTGTTCAGCAAATAGGTTGAGAGACACATCAACCTTTTTAGAACCATCTGGCCTTGGAATTTCTACCACAGGTTTAGACAATGGATCTGGTGGTAGATATAAGCCTTCTTTTCCTTTCTTTCATTTCTCCCCCTTTTGGCATCATCAGGATTTTCAACATAAATGATAGTAGGAGGAGAAGTGTCAGTGGTTTGGAGCAAATGAGCTTTGATGGCCTTTATATCAGCTTGAGTATCTTTATATCTAGCTCCCATCACCTTTCTAAACATTTGAAGCTGAATTTCATGTTGTTGATCAGCATACTGTCTCTGTTGATGAAGCATAGGTTGAAACAAGTGCCATAGGTCAGTGGAGGATGGAGCAGATGTTGAAGCAGTGGATGGAGCTTTTTGAGATTGTAACAACTGTTGCAACATATTTTTGATATCTGCAACAGATGTTTCAATTTTGTCTACTCTCTCCGTCAATTCTTGGTATTTTAAACCATCACCCAAGTGAATGGGATCATCTGATTTCCCACCAGCAGTGGTTGTATCAGCAGTTGGACGAGAAGAAGTTTCCACTGGTTCATCCACTGATGCCCCTTTGTCTTGGTACTGGGGACTTCCCTTTTCTTGAACTATCTTGTTTAACACACCAGTGGGTAATTCAAACACACCAGTTGTAACACCCCGCCCAGATTAGGGTTGACGTGTTACACAATTCGGTAATCAGAGATAATTAATAACTTAATTAAAACATAAATTCCATAGGTTTAAAAACAAAAAAAAATCTCCAAAATGACATAACGGTCTCAACAGAAAAATATAAGTGTCTAAATTTATTGAATATAAAGTTTTATTAAACTCCTTGTTCCAACTCTAGGTTTTTATTATCACTCTTCACACATTTCCCCGATTTCCCTGAGTACCTGTTTAAGACATAATAAAAGAAAACAACAAAAAGAAACGTTTGAGCCAAAAATTGCCCAGTAACGGAGAAACAATAGCACTAACACATAAATGATAGAAGCAATACACTAAACACTTTAACGATACAAACAATACAATACGCTAAATGATCACTGATGAATACCATAAAGGTATATTAGAAATACCCATGTGAGCCACTAACAATAAACACTAACGCTTTGTACATTAGCTGCAGTTCCAATGCACCATTATGTAGAGGGGATGTGGGCACTCACACCTATCCCACTACCACTTACACTTACACTCCTAGGATCGATCCATACGCCTCTCAATAATCAATAAGTGCAATCACTTAGCACACAATACAATATAGAGATGTCGTGGGCCTTTCGCACCACCACGGATGGTGCACGTCAACTGTGCCTATGATGACGCCTTATGTCCCCATAGGTGGATATGCTCGGGTATTGAGGTCAATAAAACGATTCACTCAAGTCAAGGAAAATACACTAAGGATACACTAAGGCTATATCACATCTAGCCAATGATCAATAATAAATAATAAAAACTTGTGGGAACATGCGACAATGAGTGAAAAAAAATGTAACCTATCGCATGCGTATTAAAGGCAATAATTCAATACGAGATGTGTAACAATAAATCATAGAACAGTGACGATGGATACTATAATATTATCAAGCGAGTAAACACTTTACGCCACGAGTGACGGACCGAATATCCATGCATTATGAGAATAGAAAACAATATTGTGCTAAAAGCAAGAGACCACAAAATGCGTACCTTAGCTTAAACGTAAACAATGTAGACGCAACAAGTACTCACTTGAGACAAAGTGCTGCATATTAATCATGTTTTAAATTAGATTGGTTACTAAATTTCACATTTATTTAATTTGTGGACCCACTGAATGGATTTAGTTTTTTTTTGTTCCCACTAGTCTGAGAATATTAAAACATAATTCATCGATCTATTTTTTTTTTCCTTATCAACAGAAACAACTTTTAAAAAAACTAAAGGATTATATTATTATTTTATCATATGTGCATAAGTTTATTCAAGTTGACAGCAAGAACCATGCATGACCCCATAATCAATTCCTTAATACTAAACTTTATTTTCTTTGAGTAAACATACTGAATTTTAGGATTTCACTTTCAAAACACTTTTATATCATAAAAAGAATGTAGATCATTTTAGGAAAGTTAGGTTATGAACTGGTGGTGATCACTGGTAAAAGAAACTTTTAATACAAATTTTGAGTTACATTTTCCTTTTCTTTGTGTCAAACGCATAAAGTCTCCACATTGTAAGTTGAATCCACAAATGGTGGGTTACACCGGCTAACAAAAAAAAACAAGCATGAACAGCCAGAAACGATCACAAATGCTCACTTCTGTCGACTTGAAGGAAACTAAGTTTAGTGACTATTTTATTCACCAGCTTCGTTTTCATATATTGTTTTCACCAACAGGTTAGTGTCGATACCTTATGTCGAAGAGAAAAGACGACTGGCGTGGTGCAAAACAGGTTCGTCACAGATCTTTAGATCACCACTAGGCGATGGGTATGGTGATGGCTCGAAGATATTGGGCTTCCAAGTGTACAACTGAGACGACGACCAGAATCTAATTAGAGGTTAATTTAAACGTAGGTGGGTTGAAATTATATAGCCACTATACAAGAGATTGTCGACTGAAAAGAAGAAGCTTACCGAACGACCGATCAACGTGGTAGCGGTGCTCAATGGTCTTTTGCAGCGTTCAACACATGAACCGCAAGCGGAACAAGCAAGTTTGGTCGGTTCAGATTTCAGACTGGTGGTCGGCAGCGACGCTTTCGTCTGCGCACTCGAAGATTAACAGAAAGGTTTAACGGAGATGTGAGTTGGCTTTTGGAAGGGTTGTATAAGGAATGATATCATTGAATAAGATCGATTAATAGGGATAATCCACCGTGTGAAAGGAATACGAAATCCCGCAATATAAGCCAGTCAAGTTTTGAGAAGGAAGAAGGTCCGTGTAATTTTGTTTGGTAAATTGGAAAGGATCGATGATGACAATCTCAAATATAATTTCTTAATCCATTCCCTTATTTAGTTATTGTATACTTTATTTAACTTTAATATTTTTTTCTCGTTTGTCGGTTCCTACAATTTCTACTACAATTGTGTTTAGAAAGTGTTATAATAGTTCATATGATTATTTATTTTCATTCTTCGTAGGAGCATATATAGACATAACAATCTTAACTACTACTACTGCTACTGCTACGGCTACTATTATACTCCAATTAATTGTGGTTTAAAGGTTGACCAACGTTCTTGACGTTGAATATCCGACATAATAATATGTCGCACTACTTATGAGCTATGACATTTATTTCATTAGGGTTTTGAAAGTTTCGTATATTACAATTCTACCCCACTTAAAAGAAATTTTGTCCTCGAAATAAACGTTATATGACACTATACAGTACGGGTATTTCAACTCCCTACCCCTTAAAATAATTTCGTCCATGAAATTTGCGATTACGAATATGGTATACTATTCATGTCACTGATTAAGGATACGAATAACGATAACGAAGTTGCAAACATGGTATAGAAGAGTCGAAAGACACACAAGTAAGTTTCATATATGCAAATTAAACCATTAGGAACACTAACCTTAGGTTTCGAATAAATACGAATATTGAGAACGGATCGCCTCCTCCGATTCCCAAGTGGGTTCACGTTCTGGATGAATTTTCCACAAGATTTTGACGAACGGAAAAGACTTTTTACGCATCACACGTTCTTGTCAATCCAATATACCCTCTGGTTGCTCTTCGTACGATAAGCCCTCACGAATCTCATGTAGAGAATAGTTCACAACATGGAGAGGATGGTAATTATACGCAAGTAATAGTGAAATGTGAAACACATTATGTACGTGCGACAATTGTGGTGGTAAGGCTAACCGATAAGAAACTTCGCCGACTCTTTCCAAAATTTCAAATGGTCCGATAAAGCGAGGACTCAACTTTCTCTTTATGCCAAAACGTCGGACACCCCTGCATGGTGAGACTTTAAAGAACACTTTTTCACCAACATTAAATTCCAAAGCCCTCCGGTGGTGATCGGCATAACTCTTCTGTCTACTTTGGGCTTCCTTAAGTTTCTCACGAGCAATAGCAACCTTTTCATTCGTGACCTGTACCAGTTCAGGACCCTCAATCATCTTTTCTCTTATCTCGTCCCAACATGTGGGAGCTCGACATTTACGCCCGTATAACAATTCAAAAGGTGCCATGTCGATACTAGCTTGCCAACTATTGTTGTAGGCAAACTCCACCAAGCACAAGTATTCATCCCAGTTTCCCGTCCACTCAAGTGCACACGATCTAAGCATGTCCTCCAGAGTCTGAATAGTACGTTCAGACTGTCTATCAGTTTGAGGATGGAAAGCAATGCTAAATCTTATCTTTGTATCCCAAGCATTTTGGAAACCCTTCCAGAACCGTGATGTGAAACGTGGATCTCTATCATACACTATAGAAGATGGAGTACCATGCAATCGAACAATCTCACGAAGGAATATCTCTGATAGCTTACTCACCAAGTACCCTTTTTGAATGGGTAAGAAATGAGCAGATTTTCTAAGTCTATCTACCACAACCCAAATAACATCGTTCTTCATATGGGTTCTTGGTAGACCAGTTACAAAGTCCATAGAAATATCATCCCACTTCCAGACAGGAATATCTAAAGGCTGTAATAATCCACTAGCCCGTTGATATTCAATCTTCACTTGCTGACAGATCAAACACTGGCTCACATGTCTAGCTACATCTTCTTTCATACCGCTCCACCAAAAATGTTGCCTCAAATCCCTATACATCTTTGTGGATCCAGGGTGTATAGAATAAGGTGAACTGTGTGCCTCCGTTAGTAATGATTCACGAAGAGATGAATCATATGGCACACATAAACGCTTCCCACACCATATTGTTCCATGTTCATCCACTCGAAACTCAGATTGCTTTCCTATTCCCATATTTTGTAAGACCGCCCAAAGCTCACCATCTTCTTTTTGAGCTTCCTTTATCTGAGTGATGAGGTTCGGTTCAATCTTCAGTCTAGCCAAATAACCACCAGACTTACCAACCTGTATACCAATTTCCATGCGTCTCAGGTCTGATTGAATTTGAGGCTGAACAGTCAAGCATGCCAAACCCCTAGAATTCTTCCTACTTAGTACATCTGCAACAACATTTGCTTTACCAGGATGGTACTTGATGTGTTCAAATATTAACATATAAATTTCATCAAATGAGGCATAAAACTATCCCTTTTTTAGTACTAATGTTGGAAAAAGTGTGCTTTTGTCTTCCTTTTGTATTTTCAGGATTAAATGAGCTCAAATTAACAAAAGAAGCAAAAAGACATCAAAATCTAACATAAATACAAGAAAAGGAACAAAACATGGCATGCCCGGCCCCACAACAGCATCTTCCCAAGCAAAACAAGAGATCAGAAGCCTGAACACGCCCCGTGCTCAGCCAGCACGGGGGCGTGCCCAAGTGTTAGCAGAAAAGACAAAGTGGTAGAAGCTTCTATTGCCCACCACGGGGCCGTGCTCAGTGGACACGGGGCCGTGGTCAACTATAAGATTCGCACAATCCAGGCAAATCTTCATAGTACAAAGATTCTTCTGCACACGGGGTCGTGCTCAGCAGACACGGGGGCGTGGTCAACTATTAAGACAAAGCTGCATTTAATGAAGAAAGAGAGGATGTGGACACGGGGCCGTGCCCACTGGACACAGGGCCGTGCCCGAGCTTCTGTTCAGCCTATAAATAGAAGTGCTTGGCTCAAGCTCAAACCATCCCTTGGCACACCACCTCTCTCACACTTCACCCACCACCCACCACCACCATAACACCATCATCCACCACCATCATCCATTGTCCATCGTAGAGTGTGTGAGTCGTCTCGGGATCCAAGATTGATCGTAAGAGTTCTTGACAATCAAGGCCATGTTTGCCTAAGTCTCTTACATCACTTGGTGAAGACAAAGTGTCTAGTGTAATACTTTTTATTTCTAATCTTTCGCACTTTTTATTTGGTTTTGTATTAATGACTTTAATAACTAGTTACTTATGTTGAAGGTGATCTTTCCTTATCATTTGTCCGTGGTGTCTTGGCATTATTTTACTGTCTATATAAAATAAAAGATTTTCACCATTCATATCTCCACGGTCTATATGGAGGCTACCTGGCCGGGGGTTAAGGGAACGGTTTGGTAAAGGTCTTGCCATTGTTCAGCGTTTAGAGGTCCTGCAATGGACCTGGGTCAAATTTAGTAGGACCTCCTTCAATGCTTCACGGTATTGGATGGCGGGGGTCCAAACTCTTTGACCCCCTCATAAGTTAACTACTATTAATACTATAACCCGGCTATTTAGGACTGTATCCCTGCTGACTCAGACTACTTAGTCGAGGGTAACGTCATCTCCAAAAGAGGGGCCTACCATAATATTGCATTAATAACTTAATTAATTATCTTCCAATAATCCACCCTTTTAGGATTGTATCCTTGCTGACTCAAACTACTAGGGTGAGGGTAACGTCACCTTCAAAAGAGGGGCCTACTACAATAACTAAGATAATCTCTTAATTATGTGCAAAAGTGCGGAAATAATCAAAGGTTACACTAGATACGAGTCGGAACCAAGTGATTCATCTTGTCTATCTGTTTTTCTTTTTATTTTACTTTTCAGCATTGTAGTTAGTTTTTTATTTTTCTTAGTTTAAAACAATTTTCTAACCTTTTTATTTTGATTAGACGTTGAGGATAAACCAGTACTAAAAGCTCTTGTGTCCTTGGACGACCTCGGTATCTTACCAACACTATACTACGCTCACGATGGGTGCACTTGCCCATATGTGTGTTTAGTGTTAGTGAAATATCGTGTTTTATAAATTTAAAACTTGGCTAAAATAAGTGTTAAAAGGGGCTTAAAATATACACCTAATATATATAACACTTCACACGCATCAACTTTTTGGCGCCGTTACCGGGGACACAAGGATTTTAAGAAAGTTAGGAATTAGCGGCCTAATCATTTTTCTTATTTTTCATTTTTTTAGGATTTTTTTTTAATTTTTCAGCTTCTGCAGAACTCAGCACGGGCCGTGCCCGCTGAACACGCCCCGTGCCCAATCATTGGAACTGGCAATCCTGTTTTAAGTCAGACAGTTAGCTGAACACGGGGCCGTACCCACTCAACACGCCCCCGTGCCCAAGTTTCAGTTACTGAAAACAGAACCGTAAGATCCCGACGGTTGGTAATTTCTGACACAAACATGAGTGATACTGATACTTTTTACTTTCGGCACTCTTATGGTACTATGTGGTGTCAATTATGTGGTGGTAACCATAAAGAATTAGAATGCTTTTTTCTAAATTATAAACCCCACTATATAGACCCATCATTTCCTAGTATCCTTAAGAGGGGCGAAAGTAAAAATAATCCCTATCGCTCCCTCGAATGCGCCCAACCGGATATTCTAGGAGAAATGCTTCTCGATGAATTATTTCAACTAGAAGATCTAATTTTTAATTGGTTAGAAGAACTTAGGGGAGACCTCAAAAATCTTCTCCAAGACGATAACCAAGAAGAAAGGTTGGAAACGCATTCAAACAACTTCATTGTTTCCAATGATACTTCTAACTCTAGTGAGGACTTGAGCGATAGTCGTCCCTGTGTCGATTGTGCCGTGAAGGACTCCCCATCAACTTCGTTCGATGCATACATAGACCTGAGCGATTCGACATACACCTTCTTTAACGAGAGCCCGGAAAAGGGTTGGACTTGTCCACCTACATATAGCATAGGAATCACCCTCACCGACAACCTCTTGCGTTCTCGTCTTAATCTAGAACAATTAAGGTATCTTAGGCACTTTGGGGTTGTTCCATCCAGTAAGGAACCGCCCGATCCGGATAAGTTCCTTAATAATAGACGCACTTCATAAAACAGTTTTCCGACACGGGGCCATGCCCAGGTCAACACGCCCCCGTGTCCACCAAAAGATTCCCTTCTGACTTTTGTCAGAATACGGACAAAATGTGTCAGGATCTTGCCTGCACACGGGGCCGTGTCCAGCCGACACGGGGCCGTGTCCAGCACGCTGTCGTTTTCTATAAATGCAGCCAAGAACCCTGCACATTTGGACCATCCAGGGACAGAGATTTGGAGGGATTTTCTGATTTACCATCCTAGGTATGTTCTAAAAGAAGGTTCTTACAAGCATCTTGTCCTTTCCTCTTTTATCCATTGCCTTCTTCTTCATCTTCCTTGCACCAAGAACTCCATTAAAGCTTGATTTCAAGCTTTGTTGTGATGTTTATTGAATTTTTGTTCAAGGAATCTTGTTAAAAATAAGTTACATAACATTGTTTTAAGTTATTTCTGCTCAAAAAGCTTCATAAGATAAGAAAAATAATTTGAAACCCCAAGATTCCTTGTTCTAAAAATCTGCAGAAAGTTGAACACGGGGCCGTGCTCATTGAGCACGGGGCCATGCCCGTGGTACTGTTTCATTAAAACAAACTGTTTTTGGTTTGTTTTCGTAGAATGTCGAGCCAAAACAGCGGAACCTCTTCTGCACACTCAAGGAACAGCCGACGGGAAAGAAGGCCATCGATTGAAGCAACTCTCGTAAGATACGTAATGGCGCTACGTGAAGCTCTTGACGAGATGACTTCCGTGGAGGAGGTCCTCATTGACCGTATAAATTATCTCTCGGTGGGGTTGGAAAACAGTTTCCAGGAAATAAACCTCTTGCACCAGAGGTTAAACATTCTGGTAACACCTCCCATGGAACCAATCCTCCCTCAAGAGGATTGGAACCTCGCACTTGGAATCCAAAATCCTACTGGTTGGGACGACATTCCGGCGGAACCTCCTCTTGAAGAACTCCAAGAAATCCCGGTAGAAGTTACACCTCCTCAACCCGATGCTCATGAGCCCGCTTTTCTTCTCCCTAGGGAGATCGAAGAGTGGCTCGCCGATGTATGAGGAGCCCATACCCGTAGGAAGAAGTATCAAGCCGCTTTTAACCGAGAGATCTATCCTTTCGGAAATTTTGCTAGTAGAATAAATAGTAGGCTAGAAACTTCTTGGACTTCTTGTGTTTCTTTGACCTAACTAGCTAATATTTTAATTTTTAGGACTATTATGTAATTCTCTCTATGATTAATGAATGATGGTTTTAGTTAAATTGGTGTTATGAATGGTGTTGAAATGAATAAAACACACTTGAGAAGGCAAAGGATGCAAGGGAAACTTGAACCAACACTCCATACAGGAAAACAAAACCATCCGACAAATTTCTTCATTTACAGTAAGCTCGGCACGGGCCGTGTCCACCCAACACGGCCCCGTGCTGCACAGTCTGCAGAAAAAGACCCAGTTCAGGTAACTGGACACGGGCCGTGTTCACCCAACACGCCCCCGTGTCCAGACTTCTGTTTCTCTTGTTTCAATTTTGTTACTGGCACTTGAACACGGGGCCGTGCCCGGATCACACAGGGCCGTGTTCAGCGCCCAGTAACACAACATTTTTGCTTTTTACACCTTTTTACACATTTAATCAACCTAAAAACTTATTTTTGGGACACATTGAGGACAATGTGTAATTTAAGTGGGGGGGGGGGGGGATGCTAAAACCTTGAATCTCGCAAGTCCTAAATACAAGCCTTACACAAAACTCTATTGGAACCGCTAATCACCCCAAATTTTTTCAAAATTTTTTCATTTTCTTTTTTTTTTACTTGTCTAGGTTTAACTCGGGAAATTCAAGTTCTTAAAAAGGTTATATTTTTACGAATTTACAACCGATAGCGTCGTGATAAAAAGAACCAACATAAGAAAATTATGAAAAGGCATGACAAGCTTAGTTAAAATTTGATTATATATACTTGATCACATAAAAACCCATTCCCACAAAAGTGAGTTTTGAGCCTTTATTGAGCATACATTTACATATCATTTGACTAAATGCTCATTTTTCGTTTCTTGTGTGAATAGCCGCTTGGTTCTTACGACTCTAGAACTTGCCATGACGATACATTCCCAATCCTTACCAACTTAAACCCGAGTAAGTAAATGATGGAGGCATTAGGACTAACCTTTTTATTTCTACACCATTATTTTTCTTTTTTTACCACCTACCCAAAATCCCCCTAGTTAGCCCCTTTGAGCCTAAACCTTTTCATTTCATAACCCAAACCAAAAACCCTTTTTACCCACCAAAACCTTTTTTTATTTTTACCCCTTTATTTTAGTACCAAGTTCGGTTCTTCATATAACTTTTGAAAAAAAAATTATTTTGTTGAAGCAAAAGAAAATAACTTTGTTTGAATAAACAAACAATTTATGAAAATAGAAAGTTCATCAAAAAAAATAACTTTGTTTGAATAAATAGCTTCATCAAAATAAAAGTTATGAAAATAGAAAGTCTTACGAAAACCGACACTTGTTACGCTTTTCGCCCTTTTTCTACTAACCACTAACCACCAACCCAACCACCTACCTTTAACCCAAGCCTAACCCTTAACCCACAAAGTCCTCTTGATATTTACAAAGGTATATAAGTTAAAAAGGAGGAGGATTGATTGCTTGGCAAGCCTATGGTAGGAGTAAGTTCCATGCCGCTCTCGAGTGATCCACAAAAATACATTTTCGGCCGAGTGTTGAGTGATCACCGTGAGGTATGTGAACTTGTATATAAATAGAATTTTACAAAGGCATGTTATGCCCTAATAAGTAATTTATCTTATGAAAAGTTTTTAATAAATCATGACGAATAGGATTGTAAATAAATAAAAATAAAATTAAATAAAGAATCTTGGAAATCCCGACACTCTACGACAAGCCCAAAACCTTCTTTTCTACCCATTCCATTTGGGAGTGTAAATAGCCACATATTAAAGAGTTTTGCTTGAGGACAAGCAAAGATTCAAGTGTGGGGGTATTTGATGTGTTCAAATATTAACATATAAATTTCATCAAATGAGGCATAAAACTAACCCTTTTTTAGTACTAATGTTGGAAAAAGTGTGCTTTTGTCTTCCTTTTGTATTTTCAGGATTAAATGAGCTCAAATTAACAAAAGAAGCAAAAAGACATCAAAATCTAACATAAATACAAGAAAAGGAACAAAACGTGGCATGCCCGACCCCACAACAGCATCTTCCCAAGCAAAACAAGAGATCAGAAGCCTGAACACGCCCCGTGCTCAGCCAGCACGGGGGCGTGCCCAAGTGTTAGCAGAAAAGACAAAGTGGTAGAAGCTTCTATTGCCCACCACGGGGCCGTGCTCAGCGGACACGGGGCCGTGGTCAACTATAAGATTCGCACAATCCAGGCAAATCTTCATAGTACAAAGATTCTTCTGCACACGGGGTCGTGCTCAGCGGACACGGGGGCGTGGTCAACTAATAAGACAAAGCTGCATTTAATGAAGAAAGAGAGGATGTGGACACGGGGCCGTGCCCAAGCTTCTGTTCAGCCTATAAATAGAAGTGCTTGGCTCAAGCTCAAACCATCCCTTGGCACACCACCTCTCTCACACTTCACCCACCACCCACCACCACCATAACACCATCATCCACCACCATCATCCATTGTCCATCGTAGAGTGTGTGAGTCATCTCGGGATCCAAGATTGATCGTTAGAGTTCTTGACAATCAAGGCCATGTTTGCCTAAGTCTCTTACATCACTTGGTGAAGACAAAGTGTCTAGTGTAATACTTTTTATTTCTAATCTTTCGCACTTTTTATTTGGTTTTGTATTAATGACTTTAATAACTAGTTACTTATGTTGAAGGTGATCTTTCCTTATCGTTTGTCCGTGGTGTCTTGGCATTATTTTACTGTCTATATAAAATAAAAGATTTTCACCATTCATATCTCCACGGTCTATATGGAGGTATGTTGGCTACCTGGTCGGGGGTTAAGGGAACTGTTTGGTAAAGGTCTTGCCATTGTTCAGCGTTTAGAGGTCCTGCAATGGACCTGGGTCAAATTTAGTAGGACCTCCTTCAATGCTTCACGGTATTGGATGGCGGGGGTCCAAACTCTTTGACCCCCTCATAAGTTAACTACTATTAATACTATAACCCGGCTATTTAGGACTGTATCCCTGCTGACTCAGACTACTTAGTCGAGGGTAACGTCACCTCCAAAAGAGGGGCCTACCATAATATTGCATTAATAACTTAATTAATTATCTTCCAATAATCCACCCTTTTAGGATTGTATCCTTGCTGACTCAAACTACTAGGGTGAGGGTAACGTCACCTTCAAAAGAGGGGCCTACTACAATAACTAAGATAATCTCTTAATTATGTGCAAAAGTGCGGAAATAATCAAAGGTTACACTAGATACGAGTCGAAACCAAGTGATTCATCTTGTCTATCTGTTTTTCTTTTTATTTTACTTTTCAGCATTTTAGTTAGTTTTTATTTTTCTTAGTTTAAAACAATTTTCTAACCTTTTTATTTTGATTAGACGTTGAGGATAAACCGGTACTAAAAGCTCTTGTGTCCTTGGACGACCTCGGTATCTTACCAACACTATACTACGCTCACGATGGGTGCACTTGCCCATATGTGTGTTTAGTGTTAGTGAAATATCGTGTTTTATAAATTTAAAACTTGGCTAAAATAAGTGTTAAAAGGGGCTTAAAATATACACTTAATATATATAACACTTCACACGCATCAGTACTGAATGTTGGCATCATAATCCTTGAGTAGCTCTAACCATCTCCTCTGCCTCATGTTAAGCTCCTTCTGAGTGAAAATATACTTGAGGCTCTTATGGTCGGTGAATATGTTACATGTCTCCCCATACAAATAATGCCTCCAAATCTTGAGTGCAAAAACAATTGCTGCTAACTCTAGATCATGCGTTGGATAATTCACCTCAAAGGGTTTAAGCTGATGTGAGGCATAAGCAATAACGTTCCCATGCTGCATGAGAACACAACCAAGCCCTTTCTTCGATGCATTACTGTATATATTGAATTCGCCTGTGCTAAAAGGTAGAGTAAGAATAGGAGCGAATACTAGCTTCTGCTTCAATGCCTCAAAACTCTTTTCTCGATGATCGTTCCAAGTAAATTTTACCCCTTTCCTTAAGAGTTTAGTGAGAGGTAAGGCCAAAATAGAAAATCCCTCTACGAAACGTCGATAATAACCCGCTAGACCAAGAAAACTTCAAACTTCGGTAACTGACGTTGGTCCGGGCCATTTAGTGATAGCTTCCACCTTTGATGGATCCATTGTGATACCTTCTGCTGATACAATGTGGCCTAGAAACGCCACTTGTTCAAGCCAAAAGTTGCACTTAGAAAATTTTGCGTATAACTTCTCCTGGCGTAAAGTTCCTAGAACAGTGCGAAGATGGTCCTCATGCTCTCCTCTACTTTTAGAAAATACCAAGATGTCATCGATGAATACAATCATGAACCGATCCAAGTACTCATGAAATACTCGGTTCATAAGATCCATGAAACAGCAAGAGCATTTGTCAAACCAAAAGGCATGACTAGAACTCATAGTGACCGTACCGGGTACGAAATGCTGTCTTATGAACATCTTGATCTCTGACCCTTAACTGATGGTACCCTGATCTGAGATCAATCTTTGAGAAAAACTTCGCTCCTTGGAGTTGGTCAAAAAGGTCATCAATACGCGGTAAGGGGTAGCGATTACGAATGGTGATCTTATTCAACTCCCTGTAGTCGATGCATAAACGCATGCTACCATCTTTCTTCTTCACAAACAAAACCGGTGCTCCCCAAGGTGAAACACTAGGTCTAATGAATCCAAGTTCCAAAAGTTCTTGCAGCTGCTCTTTCAATTCCTTCAACTCCAATGGGGCAATACGATAGGGTGCTTTAGAAATAGGTTCAGCTCCGGGAATCAAATCAATAGTGAACTCTACTTCACGTTCAGGTGGTATCCCTGGCAATTCTTCTGGAAAGACATCAGATAAGTCTCGAACAATAGGAACGTCTTCGACTCGTGGTGTATCCACTGAGGTATCTTTAATAGTAGCTAAGAATCCCCCGCATCCATGGGATATAAGTTTTTGAGCTTTAAGAGCAGAGATGATTTTAAAGGATTTTCGAGGTTGAGATCCTTGATAAATACATTCAGGATTCAGAATATCACCAAAAATGACTCGTTTGGAGTGACAATCGATGGTAGCTCGATGCGTGGATAACCAATCCATGCCTAGTATGACATCAAAATCTTCCATTTGCATGGGATAAAGATTCGATATACGAATAACATTTCCGATCACAAGCAGGCAATCTTTATAGACGTGAGTAATAACTAAAGGATTTCCCATTGGTGTAAAAATAACTAAAGCTTGATCCAATGGGGAAGGTAGAATTTTAAGATGTCGGGCAATTAATTGCGAGACTATTGAGTGGGTTGCCCCAGTATCAAATAACACATACAAGTCACGCTCACCCAAATAAATACTACCCAAAACGGTACCTAATAAATCGATAAACAATGAGACACAAACGATTGTATGAAAACCAATAAATAACTAAGCAAGTAAAATAAAAAGAACATTTATCGGAGACGGTACCTGGAGCATTAGCAGCTTCCCCTGCAGTCAATGAGAAAATACGCCCTCCAGTTGTATGTGGCACAGTAGCTCCCTTAGTGGTATCAGTTGGTCGGTTACCAGCCTTTGGGCACTAATTAATCTTATGCCCCATATCTCCACACTTAAGGCAAGCTCCAGTAAGTCGATGACACATACCCGGGTAACGCTTGTGGCAATGGTTACACACTGGAGGCTGGGTAGGGTTTGGGTTACCTCTCTGGTTTACGGGTTGAGCTTGGGTTGGTGGCTAGTAGGGTTTGATATGACCCTAATTTTGGTTCCTTCCATGCCATGGTCTAGTATTCCTCCCCAATGACCTATTCGCCATATTGTTTTGATCATTTCGAGTAGGTGCTTGAGGCGACTCACTAGTGAACGGAGTGCGATACTCAACTCTGTTTCTCTTCCTACTATTATTGGAACCACCCAAAAATTCTTTGTTCTCCATATCAACCTTTTTGGCAGCCTTAGCGGCCTCTGCAACAGTGGGGAACGTTGACTGGATGATTGCTCTACGAATCCAATCACAAACTGCCCATTGATATTTCTCTGCTTGTTCCTCTGGTGTTCCAGCAGCTGACCCAAGAAATCCAACTAGTCGATAAAATCGATCAGTGAAGTCAGAAGGTGGTTCGCCATTCCTCTGACGGATATTGTGATTCTCTCGTGTGTACGAACTCTTATCCACTCTATTGAAATATTTCTCGAAGAAAATAGTACGAAAATCTGCCCAAGGTAAATTCTCCACAAATGGGTCTCCTCCTATATCCTCCAATACACCTTCCCACCAAGTTTGCGCATCTTCTTCTAGTTTATACGATGCTAACCTCGATTTAAATTCATCGCAAACTCCTAACACCCGAAATATTTTCTCGATATGAGCAATCCAATCCCTTGCTACAATTGGAGTGGTTGCTTTTGTGAAAGATCTTGGTTTCTGTTTTATGATGTCACACCCCAACCGATGGCGGAATCATCGGGGTATGGCACTGAGCGAAACAGATTGTCCAGACGTTTCCATAACAATTATCATTACTATTCAATTTAAAGTAACATGTCCCATACCATGTCTCAAACAGTAAACAAATTATTACAGATAAAAATCTAGGCAAATAATTCTGTTCCGACAACTCAGATTTAAAAAAATAGAGCAATTGTTTATCTGCTTCTAGAGACCTTTGATTTAGTTACTACAGAAAACTATTTGTTGGGCTCTAAAGCTTTATTCTAGCTTCACTTTCCTACCACGTGTGCATCCTAAGCACCTGTCACATACGTTAAAATAAAGTCAATACATATAATGTAAAGGTGAGCATACAAGTTTGATAATAGCATATAAAGTTCGAATTTGTTTACGCATAACCAGCACGTACACATAGTGAAATGAAGCACGTTAGTTATCGACATAGATCCATCGATACCAATGACTGCAGGTTGACTGCCAAAAGCAGTTCGCAATACATGACTACCACCGTAACCATGCAAGTAATTGTCCTTAACAACCCCCGCGAACGGGTGCTGAGTCCAAACTATAGTACTATCGTTGCTAAGGCAGGTAGACATCATTGTATGTGTAAACATAACAAACAAGCATTCATAAGCCACGTATAACATGCATTAACGGTTAGCGCTCAAATAGTATTGAGTAGTGTGTTTGATGTGATTTGAATAGTTGTAACGTATGTAACACCCAAAAGTGCATAAAGCAAAAAGGGATCGAGTATACTCACAGCGGTTGATGGATTGAAGGGAGCACTTAGCGAGTAAAGTTAGCCTGAATGGATTAATAGCATAACGATAAGCGACGCGTAAAACGGAAAGCAAGTGTTGGAGAGTCGGAAAGCTGGTCGATCGGACGGTAGTTAGATCGGATGGCTGACCGTTCAGTTCACAGCCCGTTCGGACAGATGTCCGGTCGGTCGGTAGGCCGATCGGATGGCTGTTCGAGTGGATTGTTTCTTCCTTTGAGAAGGATGTGTTTGTGTATGATGGTTTGTCTTTTGAAGTTTTCGTTGTAGCATTCTGAAAACATTGTAGTATCCTTACCCTTCAGGTCGGTCGATCGAACGGTTGTTCGATCGGCCGGCAACCCGATCGGTTAGGTACTTTTAGCAAGACTAGTTCTCAGCAGGGTGTCACCTGATCGGATGGCTGTTCGATCGGGTGGCACTCCTAGTGCATCGAACATGTTGAAAAATCGATTAAGTGTTGAAGTATAGTATCTCATGATCCGAAGAGTAATCCGATCGGACAGTAGTCCGATCGAACAGCAGTTCGTTCAATACTAGTCTTCAAAATAAATTGTTTAAGTGCGGGACCATGTGTTAACCGATCGGCTGGCCAGTCGATCGGCTGACTGTCCGATCGGCTGGCTGTCCGTTCGGACAGCAGTCCGATCGGTCAGCAACCTAACCTGATCAGCCTATTCGTCTAACACTCGGTTGTTCTGATTGTTTGTCGTTTTATTGAGGTATTTTGACAACGAGTCGAACCATAGATCCCTCGTCCTTACTTGCTTCCCCTGGTCGGACAGGAATCACCCAAATCCGGCTGGTGAACTGTTCGGAACGGAGTTTAACGTTTAACCCGAAATCGCTTAACCTCGTGGATAGAATCCGGATCTTGAGCCATGCAACCACCGGAGTGATTTGTAAGCCGGCACAGGCTCCGTTTCTATCGGTTTGAAGGCATTGAGTGTAAAAGAGTTGAAAGAAAGTTGGAGAATCCATCTTTCATTCCTTTTCACCGTGTATATGTTTAGATCTATGAAAGATCTTTGTTTGTTTATGTGGAAATCAGCCAGATTCAGGTTATTCTTGGTGGTTTGAGGCCAAAACATGAAGTTCTTCAAGAACCCATGATGACATCATCCTAGAACACTTGAATCTTTATGATTTCATGATTAAAAGTTAAGATTTGAAAGATAGAAAGGTGTAGGAGTGCGTGTAGATCAAGAAAGCACAAGATTTAGGACGAAATCTTACCGGAATCGAGAGAAATCTGAGAAAAGGCTAGTTAAGCGTGCTGGTCGAACAGTGGTTTCCAAAAGTGGAAAGGATGACAATGACAGGGGTATTTATAGGATGCCAAATGAGGAAAGTGCTGGACGATCGAACAGCCTATCCGATCGGACAGCAGTCCGATCGGCTGGCTGTTTGATCGGCTGGTAGCCTGATCGATCAGCTGCACGTTTCGAGTGTTCGGCGCGACAATTTTTGATATTTCGATTTCGGTTGCGAGCGGTTCGATACGATAGGGTTTCCTAGTCAAATTACTTTTAATCCCAACCACTCATATCTCGCACTATCCCTTCTCCACTAATTATCATAGTTCGATTGTGATTCGAGTTCGATGTCGATTGAGTTCGATTGTATTTCGAGTTTCGATTCGAGTTTGATTGATTACCACACATAACATAAATAAACATGCACAAGTAACACATAAGGCACACACACGTATAATAACTAAAATGCTTAGTTCGAGTTGCGATTCGATTTGATGTCGATTTGATTAGCATAGTTTGATTATCGTTTAGTTAACTTTATCGCATTGTTACTTCCTATAGTTCACAGTCGGAGGTCGATTGAATAGCGATAATCATACATCGATTATTGTAATTATAGACACTTACTCCACATAATAGTTAAAATAAAAGAAATTTCTATAAGTCAAATTCGTATAATCGGTCGTTGACTTGACCTTGAATTTGACTTTGACTTCTCGAAAACATGGGGTGTTACATATGAACTTATCTAGCCAATCCCCAATTACACCGTTTGGATTAGGGTTCGGATTTGGATTTGGATTTGGATTGGGATTAGGGTTCGGATTAGGATTGGGGTTAGGGTTTGGATTAGGATTGGGGTTAGGGTTTGGATTAGGATTCGGATCAGGACCACGTATGGCCTGAACAAGTGCAGGCAACATAGCAGTAAAGGCCTGAGTGATTGCAGCTACGATATTTGGATCATGCTCCTTTGGTCCACCACCATTACGACGACCAGAGTTGCGTGTCTCACGGCGAGGAGGCATCTAGAAAACACATTAAGAATTTTGATAAATCAAATGATAAGGACTTATCGCATAACGAAATACCTAACCCAATGTCTACCCAATCCTCACATGTCTTAATTATTTAGTTAAAGTTTTCAACATGATAGAGCCTAAGCTCTGATACCATAACTGTAACACCCCGCCCAGATTAGGGCTGACGTGTTACACAATTCGGTAATCAGAGATAATTAATAACTTAATTAAAACATAAATTCCAAGGGTAAAAAAAATCTCCAAAATGACATAACGGTCTCAACAGAAAAATATAAGTGTCTAAATTTATTGAATATAAGGTTTTATTAAACTCCTTGTTCCAACTCTAGCTTTTTATTATCACTTTTCACACATTTCCCCGATTTCCCTGAGTACCTGTTTAAGACATAATAAAAGAAAACAACAAAAAGAAACGTTTGAGCCAAAAATTGCCCAGTAACGGAGAAACAATAGCACTAACACATAAATGATAGAAGCAATACACTAAACACTTTAACGATACAAACAATACAATACGCTGAATGATCACTGATGAATACCATAAAGGTATATTAGAAATACCCATGTGAGCCACTAACAATAAACACTAACACTTTGTACATTAGCTGCAGTTCCAATGCACCATTATGTAGAGGGGATGTGGGCACTCACACCTATCCCACTACCACTTACACTTACACTCCTAGGATCGATCCATACGCCTCTCAATAATCAATAAGTGCAATCACTTAGCACACAATACAATATAGAGATGTCGTGGGCCTTTCGCACCGCCATGGATGGTGCACGTCAACTGTGCCTATGATGAACCGAATGCTTAAATTTATTCCAAACAACGATTACAATTGCATGTATGCAACAAACTCCCCCTCAGCCTGAGCTCACAATGATTTGTTCGTACAGGAAGAAAGATGGTGAAGAGCTAATAGAACAGTACAGGGTACTGTTCTATTTATAGGCACGGACAAACCACTGAAGCATCTAAGCTGACGTCACCATGAAAGTGACATCTAACCTCCTAACAAACTCTAACATCTGATCTATACAACCACTGCTATGCTAAAAACTGTTATTACATTACATTACATGATATGGACTAAACTACTGCTGCATCCTTCCACTGATGTGAACCCAGCAGTACTTGATATATCCCAGTAGTGCTTGACTCAAGGCAGCAGATTGAACAGCAGGGCTTTAGTCTTTATTAGTCTTGACTTGATCAGCAGTTGTAGGTCAACAGTTTGTAATGATCAGTGAATAGGAGGTCAGCAGATGTTGAAACCACTTTCAAGGGGAGAGACTTGATTACATAACATCTGCTTATTCTGGATCCACTGCTCTGATCCAGTTTTAGCTTTAATTATCTATTCCTTTGATAGGGTTCAATCCCAACAATCTCCCCCTGGAACAGATAATGCCAAAACTCTTCATTATTGGTAGATCTTTATTGCCTCATCAACAGTTCCCTTATTTGCCCTTTGAGTTGTAACTCAAAGGCTAAGGCATCTGTGTCATCATCATCCCTGCATAGTGGAAGATCAAGGAGATCCTGCAAATCTTCAAGACTTAGGCCAAGTGCTTGTTCCCTTGTTATTTTCTTCACTTCTCCACTAGACTTGATCACTATCAGTACATGGATCTGTTTGTCAGTTTTCCACTTTATTACTTTTGAGTCTGGTAGGTTTCTTGGGAGATTTTTATTAGATGAGGTGTTTGGTGATGCTGGCCTATTGATTACTGACTGAGCAGTACTTGCAGGTTGATCCAATCCAAGAGTTTCTGCAATCATCTTCTTAATGCCTTCTTTCACAAGGTCATCACCTGCCATTAACTCTTGTACTGTTTCTGTATCCAACTGTTTTTGTTGCCTTCTTTTGTAGATGGCAGCACCAGCAGGAGCACTGGCTCTCTTGATTTGCAGTTTTGGTGGTCTTGTTGAGACCTCTGCTTTAGAGTAGTCAGGTTTTTGTGGAACTTTTGGATCTTTCTTCCTTAGTTCCTCCAAACATTTGTAGGTTGCCCTGACTTTATCTTCTCTCCATTTCATCACTTGATTTTCAGACCCATAATCAGCAGTAATTAATTACTCTTTCATTCTCCTCAACTCTACATTTTTATCTGGTACATTCTTCTTGTATTTTGCCCAGTCAGGAGGTGTGTGTTTGACCTTATTCTTAATCATTTCTTGAATCCTGGCTGCTTCACTTTCAAGCTCAGGAATGGTCCACTCTTTGTACATAAATTTCTCTCCTTTGTATTTCTTGTGAGCCATGATGTTTTCAACATAATCTTTTCTCAGGGATTCATCTGCCCTTTTTGATATCTGTTGGTACACATTCTTTGCAAATTGTTCCAAAGATCTGACTTGTGTGAGCAAAAATTGGTAGTTCTGTTGAATTTCTTTGTCAGATTTCCCTTGTGAATTTCTTTTGGAGATATCCTCTGCTTGTTGAGCCTTAATTTTCAAATATTCTTCAATATTGTTAGGCCTGGGATATCCTCCAACTGATGGCAAACTCCTTTTAGCAGGATCATCCTCATAATAGAAGGATTTAATTTCTTCTCTGACTGCTATGAGCTCAAGAGTAAATTGAACACCTGCAGGAGCTAATGGCTTTTGAATCTAAGCTGATGAGAGAGGAACAGGTTTTGGTATTGTAACAAGTGATAGAGATTTTGAAGATGTTGGTGGTGGTGAAGTGTCATCATCTTTCGGGATTAACCTTCTCCTTTTTGGTTGAGGAGAGGCTGATGATGTTTTGGGTGGATCAGTGGTGGTGATTTGAGTAGAAATGATTTGTGATTGACTAACAGCTGTTGAAACAACTGGTGTTTCAACCACTGTTGCCATTACAACAGATGTTGTAACATCTGTTGTCTTCTGCTTTTTGGCTGGAGATGATGGTGGATTTGATAATTTTTCTAGTGGTGGTGGTAAGGCAGTGGTTATGGTGTGTGTTGAAGTGATGACAGGTGTTTGGCTGACAGTTGTTGAAACCACTGAAGTATCAGCAGTTGTTGATACTACAGGTGTTTCAGCAACTGTTTGGGTGGAAGATTGATGTTGGGGGCTTTTGGAGGGTGATTTGGGAGTATGCTTTGTGAGTCTGGATGGTGTGGATTTGGGTTCCCTCACTTTTCTAGTGTGATTCTTTCTTTTTGGCACCGGATTTTGAACATCCTCTGGCTCAGAACAACCCTGCGCATTCAGCTCTGATGTGCGTAAGTGTGTATAGTTTTTAATGTATATTTTAAGCCCTTTTACACTTTTTAGCCAAGTTTTAAATTTATAAAACACGATATTTACTAACACTAAACACACATATGGGCAAGTGCACCATCGTGGACGTAGTATAGTGTTGGTAAGATATCGAGGTCGTCCAAGGACACAAGAGCTTTTAGTACCGGTTTATCCTCAACGTCTAATCAAATCAAAAAGTTAGAAAAAGGTTTTAAACTAGAAAAATAAAATTAACTAAAATGCTGAAAAATAAAATAAAAGTAAAAACGGATAGACAAGATGAATCACTTGGATCCGACTCGTGTGTAGTGTAACCTTTGATTATTTCCGTACTTTTGCACTTGTTTAAGAGATTATCTTAGTTATTGTAGTAGGCCCCTCTTTTGAAGGTGACGTTACCCTCAACCCAGTAGTTTGAGTCAGCAAGGATACAATCCTAAAGGGTCGGATTATTGAAAGATAATTAATTAAGTTATTAATGCATAATGTGGTAGGCCCCTCTTTCGAAGGTGACGTTACCCTCAGCTAAGTAGTCTGAGTCAGCAGGGATACAGTCCTAAGTAGCCGGGTTAAACTTTTAATAGTAGCTTAACTTATGAGGGGATCAAAGAGTTTGGACCCCCGCCATCCAATACCGGTGAGTATTGAAGGAGGTCCTACTAAATTTGACCCAGGTCCTTTGCAGGATCTATACACTGAACAATGACAAGACTCTTACCAAACTGTTCCCTTAACCCCAGACCAGGTAGCCAACATATCTCCATATAGACCGTGGAGATATGAATGGTGAAAATCTTTTATTTTATATAGACAATAAAATAATGCCAAGACACCACGGACAAACGATAAGGAAGAATCACCTTCAACATAAGAAACTAGTTATTAAATTCATTAATACATAACCAATTAAAAAGTGCGAAAAGATTAAAAATAAAAAGTATTACACTAACCACTTGTCTTCACCAAGTGATGTAAGAGACTTAGGCAAACATGGCCTTTGATTGTTAAGAACTCTTACTATCAATCTTGGATCCCGGGACGACTCACACACTCTATGATGGACAATGGATGATGGTGGTGGATGATGGTGTTGTGATGGTGGTGGGTGGTGGGTGGTGGGTGAAGTGTGAGAGAGGTGGTGTGCTAAGGGATGAGTTGCAAGTGATCCAAGCACTCCTATTTATAGGCTGAACAGAAGCTCGGGCACGGCCCCGTGTCCATCCTTCTCTCTTTCTTCATTAAATGCAGTTTGTCTGCATTAGTTGACCACGCCCCCGTGTCCGCTGGGCACGACCCCGTGTGTAGAAGCGTATCTGTACTATCAAGATTTCCCTAGATCTTGCGAATCTTAGAGTTGACCACGGCCCCGTGCCCATTGAGCACGACCCCGTGGTGGGCGATAGAAGCTTCTACAACTTTGTCTTTTCTGCTGACACTTGGGCACGCCCCCGTGCTCATTGAGCATGGGGCGTGTTCAGCCTTCTGTTCTCTTGTTTTGCTTGGGAAGATGCTGTCGGGGAGGCCGGGCATGCCACGTTTGTTCCTTTTCTTGTATTTATGTTAGATTTAGCTGCCTTTTTGCTTCTTTTGTTTATTTGAGCTCATTTAATCCTGAAAATACAAAAGGAAGACAAAAGCACACTTTTTCCAACATTAGTACTAAAAAAAGGTTAGTTTTATGCCACAATTGATGTAATTTATATGTTGAATTTTGTGCACATCAAGCTCCATATAAGCTCTTTTCTCCTCATTCCACCTGGACATGTCCTTTGCCGCTCTGTCCCCTTTTACACTAGCTAGTGCTTCAACAAGTGCATTTGTGGTAACATCAATCTTTTTGCTACCATCTGGCAAGGGAATCTTCTTAGTCATGGCATCTTTTTCTGGTTCAACATAAAGACCATCATCTATTCCCTTCTTCTTCCACTCCTTGATTTTCTCCCCCTTTTTGGCATTATCTGGGGGTAGTTGATTAATGAAGAGAATAGTGGGAGGAGCAGTGCCAGTGGTGTTCAAGATGTGGGCCTTTATAGCCTTGATGTCAGCTTGAGTGTTTCTAAACCTGGACTCCATCATGTTTCTCAGCTCTTGTACATGTATTCCATGTTGCTGATCAGCCATTTGTCTTTGTTGTTGGAGCAGGGGTTGAAATAAATTCCATAACTCATTTGCAGTAAGTGCTTGTGATGGAGAAGGTGCTTGAGTTGGAACAACAATGGGTGGTACCTTTTGAACTTTCAACGACTGTTGCAGCATTTCTTTGATTTCTGCAACAGAGGTATCCAGGTTTTCAACTCTATTCGTCAATTCTAGTTACTTTAAACCATCACCCAACTTAATGGGATTATCTGATTTCCCACTAGCAGTGGTTGTAACAGTGGTTGATGCAAGGAGTGTACTCCAAACATTATCCACTGATGCCCCTTTTTCTTGGTACTGGGGTCTTCTTCCTTCAGCACTTGATAGCCTTTTGATTGTACCAGAGGGTAAAACAAACTCACTGGTGGATTTCAGCGGTGCTATAGAAGGAATTGCATCCAAGGAAGTCTTATTGATGTAACCACTGTCCAAATGTAAACCAGTGGGTTCAACACTTGTAGTGGCTGCTTCACTTGGACTACCACCGAGAGTTACTTGTAACTCAAGGGGTGTAACCTCCTCAGGTTGTGTTAGTGGGTTAGCAATGATTGATACATCAGACCCAGTCATTTGTTGAGGCATATTCTCATTGACAGGTGATTGAGAAGGACTGGTTTGTGCCTGGTTCAAATCAATAGCATCCAACAGGATTTTTGTTTATGGGGGAAGTGTGGATGTGAGGTTGGGTGTAGAAAGAGAATTGGCCCTGGGCATTGGGATGTGGATGATGGAAGCAAGTGATTCCAGAGCATCATATTGTGGTGTCCCTAATTGTACAACCTGTTCTTTTTGAGAAGAAGCAGGAGGAGTTTCAGCCATGGGTTGAGATATTTCTACCAACTGCTGTGAGGAAGTAGCAGCAGTGGTTTCTTGTGACTTTTGTGCTGTCACTGGCAGTTGCTCTGGTATCTCATCCTCCAGAGTTGCCTTTTTGGTAGGTTTGGGGGGGGGGGGCTTTTGAGTTTTCGTTTGTTTTGACTTTTTGGTAATTTTAGGTGTGGGTTTCAAAGCAGTTGTTTTGCTGCTTTGATCACCTTGAGCAGTGGGCTCAGCAGCAGATACCTGAGGAGCAGTGGTAGCTGCTAAATTCTGCTCAGGCACCTCTGCTTGTGTTTTGCAAGGTGTTGACATTCTTGTAAAAGTTTCAGCAGTTAAGCTGTTTATTTGAAAAGATTCACCTTGTTTTATTACAGAGGCATCATCCTTCCCAAATTTCTTTTCAATATAGTAATTTAGAAATCTTGGAAAAAGTAAGAATGGCTTGTTATCAACATTTTTAACCAAATCATTAAAGATTTTCTGAGAATAATTGAAATTTTCATTTTGAAGAATAGCATATCCCAGATTTTGAACCTTTAATGGTATTTCATTAAAAGCAGTGGTTTTGTTTGAAACACACAGTAGCAGGGTATGAAATAAAAATCTTGTTGCAGGAGGGAAGTAACCTTTTTGTAAGGTATCCCTCTTCATCATTGTATCTGCATACCCTCTTTCAAGAAAATCAATTCTTAACTCGTTTTTAGGAAAAGCAGTTTTACCTTGCTGATCATCGAGTTGAAAGACTTCCGAGATGGATTGTGGTGTGATTTTGACAGCTTTACCCTTTAGAGAAGAGTTAATGGCTATGACATTCTCACCTTGTTTGTCAAGGGTAGTATTCTTCCAATACTCTCTTTGGGTTTCCAAGTAAATTGGGGCATCTGCTGTTAACAAAGTTTTGTACTTTGATGCAGACATGATATCAATGATGGAGTCGAAAGCATCGGTGGTGCCGGGTTTTGTAAGAAGACCCAGAATGTTGTGAGAAGCTTTGTGTGGGATTTCGATGGGTTTAGCCTTTTGAGTGGCCTCTTTTGAAGATGATTTTGGAGTGGATTTTGCTGAAGACTTCGATTTTGTCATTTTGGAGAAGACGATCGAAGAAGGTTGTGAAGAAATTCGAGGAAATGAGATGAAAACTGCTTTGTGAAAGGAATTTTTATGAATTCAATTCGACAGTAAAACCCTGTTTGGGGTTTTGAAGGGGGTTTTATAGAGAAAAAGTGAATGCTGACGTGGCAGCGGTTACAAAAGGTCTGACCACTATGTACTGCCCACGTGCCAACCCCTGATGAAATGAAGGACAACCAAGTACTTGATGGGGACCACTGATGAAAGAAGATCAGTGGTTACAACGGTAACAATATGAAAGCAGTGGGTGATTTTTACTATCAGTGGATAGCATATCAGTGGATAGGGACACTGATTTTGAACAACAGTGCATTACCAAGGAAATGAGAGAGAGCAGGGGTCGACTTTCAGCAGTGGGCAGACTTTGAAGTAGAACAGAGTTTTGAATACATTAGTGGTTATGGCAGACTTTTAAGGATTTAATGAAAAAAATTCATTTTTAGCTATTTTTAAGCATGGATTTTTGATTTTCTGAAAACATTTTAGCATGCCAATCCTAGAGATGTTTTCTGTTATTCCATGTTTAGCATGCCAATCCTAGAGATCAAGCTTTCAAAGGTAGATGTGTCTAATGCTTTGGTTAGCACAGTTGCCAGCTGATCCTTAGTTGGAACATGATGCAGAGAAATCAAACCTATTTCATAGCAATCCCTCACAAAGTGATGTCTGATGTCAATGTGCTTGGTGGTTGAATGGGAAACTGGATTTTTGATGATATTTTCTGCTGCCTGGCTATCCAACATGAGTGGTGTCTTTAAGGCAGTGATACCAAACTCCAGCAACTGATTTTGAAGCCAAAGTAGTTGGGCTATACAGCTTGCAGCAGCTATATATTCTGCCTCAGCAGTGGATGTGGAAACAGCTACTTGCTTTTTGCTTTGCCAAGACACTAAGAAATTGCCTAGGAATTGGCACCCTCCTGAAGTGGACTTCCTTGTCTTGTCACATCCAGCAAAGTCACTATCTGAGAAACCTGAAAGCTCAATTTTACCATCAGCTGGATACCAGATACCAAGTGTGGGAGCACCTTTGAGGTATCTGAATATCCTTTTTACAGCAATAAGGTTTGACTTTCTAGGGGTTGATTGGGATCTTGCACAAGCACATGTTGCAAACATGATGTCTGGCCTAGATGCAGTTAGGTACAATAAAGACCCAATCATGCTTCTATATAATGTATGATCAACCAAATCATCCTTCTCATTAGACATGACAATTTTATTGGTTGCAATGGGTGTACTACATGGCTTACAATCATCCATCTCAAATTTCTTTAAAAGTTCTTTGGCATATTTGCCTTGATGAATGAAAGTACCATTTTGCAGTTGCCTTACTTGGAGACCAAGAAAGCACTGGAGTTCACCCATTGCACTCATTTCAAACTCAGCTGCCATGAGTTGCCTAAACTCTTCACACATTTTATTACATGTGCTTCCAAAGATGATGTCATCCATATAAATTTGGACAATCATCAAATCCTTTCGTCTCCATTTTAAAAACAGTGTTTTATCTATTCTTCCTCTTGTGAAACCAATGGAAAGTAGAAAGGTGGAAAGAGTTTCATACCAGGCCCTTGGTGCTTGTTTCAGGCCATACAAAGCTTTATTTAGCTTGTAGACATGATTTGGATTAAATGGATCCTCAAAGCCTGAAGGTTGACAAACATAAACCTCTTCTTGAATCTTACCATAGAGGAATGCACATTTAATGTCCATTTGATACACCTTGATGTTGTGGTTGACAGCAAAGGCCAGAAATAATCTGATAGCTTCAAGTCTTGCTATAGGGGCAAAAGTTTCATCACAGTCAATGCCCTCTTCTTGTCTGAAACCTTGAACCACAAGCCTGGCTTTATTCTTGACAACAATACCCCTTTCATCAGTTTTATTTTTGAAGACCCATTTTGTGCCAATAGGACTTACACCCTCTAGCAATGATACAAGCTCCCAAACTTGTTGTCTTCTAAACTGCTGGAGCTCCTCTTGCATGGCTTCTACCTAGCTGTTGTCTTTTAGTGCCTCTTGGTACTTGACTGGCTGATGGAGAGATAGAAAACTAGCAAAAAGACATTTGTTTTGGGATTGACTTCTTGTGAGCACCCTTTCATTGATGTTGCCAATAATTTGGTCTGGTGGATGAGATTTCAAGAAGATGAGCTCTCCTTGGTATGGAACAATGGCATTAAGTGGGGAGGGCTGCAGATGTGAGTCATCTAAGCTAGCCACTGCTGGTGACTTTGATGATCTAGCAGTGGCTTCAAAAGGTGGTGGAATAAGAGGTAAAGGTGTGGACACATGCTGACTTTGATCCACTGTTTGAGGACTTTTGTCAACAGTGTTTGATGATGTGGAAGCAGGGGTTAAAGGGCTACTTTGGTCAACAACTGTTGAGGTAGCAGTGGTTGAGCTTTGACAGCTGTTTTGAACATCTGCTGCTCTTCCCATTGTGACAGACTTTTGTTGAGGAATGATGATCTCATACCCATAGTCTGGTGATGAATTCTCTGATGGACCTGCACTGTTAGTCTTGACAGCAGTATTTTCAAAAGTGAATTTATCAAGATCAAACAAGTCTGCAGGGTTTGCTGGGATTTTCATTGATGAAAGTTCATTGAACTTTACATTCAAAGTCTCTTCCACTATTTTGGTCCTTGTGTTAAACACTTTGTAGGCCTTAGCAGTGGTTGAGTATCCCAGATGATAACCACAATCAATTTTGGCTGCAAACTTTGAGATGGAATCTTTTAAGTTTAAAATGAAGCATGGGCAGCCAAAAACTTTAAAGTATGAAATTAATGGCTTTATTTTATACAGCAGTTCATAGGCAGTCTTTTGATGCCTGGGGTTGATTAAAACTATGTTTTGGACATAGCAAGCAGTGTTTACTGCCTCTGCCCAAAAAGTTAATGGCAAACCTGAATCAGCAAGCATGGTTCTGGCAGCCTCAATCAAAGTCTCGTTTCTTTCTTTCAACAACCCCATTTTGTTCTGGTGTCCTTGGAATGCTGTATTGCCTCACAATTCCTTTTGACACACAGAAATCATCTAACTCTTTGTTCCTAAACTCTATGCCATTATCACTTCTGAAGATTTTTACTGGAAGGTCAAACTGCTTTTCAACCTGTTTCACAAAGTCTTGCAAAATGCCCACAGTCTCATCTTTTGAGTGTAAAAAGTAAGTCCATGTAAACCTAGAAAAGTCATCAACAATAACCAAGCAATATCACTTTTTCTTAAGACTCATGACTTTAACTGGGCCAATTTAACACCCTAGTTACTATTTAACGGTTTTACATGTAATTACCATCAATTAGATGTATAGTTAAGACTACACATACTATAAAATACGGGTTTATTAAAACTTTTACAAATCCTAAGTTATTCAACATAACGTGATCGGGTTCGTCGTTTAAATTTATGACGAGGCAAAGTGCGGAAGCATGAATCTTTATGGTGTTCGGTTCTTCGTTGAGCTTGATCATCTTCCGGCATCCAAAATGTACCTACATTTCATAAACATGAAATGCTTTAGTCATACAGGGTTTAAAACGTGTCTAAACGAGTCCGGGAAACGAAACTGATTAAAATACATTAAATTGCAGGGTCTACCGTAAATTACGGTGGCTACCGTAATTTACGGTAGCCCCTGAATGTTGATTCTCCCACCGTAAAGTAGGGGGTTTGTGGCGTAAAGACTTTTAGGCTACCGTAAGTTACGGTGGCCTGTGCAGGTATTTCCTAGTTTGTCGTTCTCTAAACGAAAACCTTCATAACTTTTAATCCGCTTGTCCGTTTGACCTACTGTTTCTTCCTACATGATTGTAATTTGATCCTCCATCATATGGAGTTAAAATTCAACATCCGGATTAACAAAGTTTAAGACTTTCAAGTTTTCGGCTTATTACCCTTTTTACCAAATTTTGACCCGTTAAGGGCATTTAAGCACTTTTACGCAATATTTCACACTCATTTATTTCTAGCATCTTATTTCCACATTATTTATCAAATGATCTTCCATCACAACTATATTTGTGATGGGTTTAATGTGGTGATCTATATAATCCGAGTTTTACCCCTCGGATTATCATTTTACGGCAAAGACTCGTATAGAGTCTTTTGACCAGGGATTTACATCTTTCGCTTTTATACTTATTCTAAGTATTGAGTTGATTGTAAAACTCGTTTTCAAGCGACTTCTAAGGGTTGTTTGCTTAATTTTGCTTACAAGGGCGTTTTGGTCATTTTTAACCCTTCTTTTACGACGAAGGGCTTGCTTAAGACATGCACGCCCAAAATCTCATTTTTAACCAAATGCTGTTTTCAAAACACTCTGTCTATAATTTAAATCCTTCGGTTTACATTTTAAGGTAACCGAATGTCCTTTTTACTTTGCCTAACTCTCATAGAACTTCAAGTTCTAAATGATGAGTTGATCTATAATACATACCTGGCTCGGATCAACTTATTACCCGGTTTTAATACCTTGCTTTATAATAACTAATTAAGAACGATGCGAGTATCCATTGGATATCTATTCTTGTAAGCATATAACTCGACAAAAGAATCATTAGTCGAAATTGTCAAAAGGTGATGTCTACACCTTTTGACTCGTTTGGCCGAATTGACCGTTTATTTATGCGAGATGATATTTATTATCATCTCATCTACATAACTCGTTCCGTTTAACACTGTACGGTCATTTTACTTATAAACCGTTTATTACCACTTTCGACTCTTTATGACTTACGTGGAAAAGCGTCTTTTTGAAACTAACGGTTATTGTCAACGTGTGACTAAATTACTGTTTTGCACTTATTATTTGTTTTGGCTTACCATAGAAGGTAACCATTAAAAGTTCATTTTTCCTTTCGTTATAATATGACCAAATTATCGATTTACTTCTTTTTAACCATTATTATGGTTTCTTTTATCTTTGATTATCTTGTTCCGTACGACTACACGACGGAACATCATATTTCAATTGTTTAGTTATCTCATTCGTAATTTATATGATAAGAGAATATTCCACTATTTAAGACTAGTGTACGCTATACTTACATTGCATCCGAATTATGCTTTTCCTCCATTCTTGATTTGTTTGACCCGCTTCCTTTCCCAAGCCTCCACCTAGCTCGTTAGGCGTCAAACTATTTTCAATCATTTACAAGGCGGTTAAATTAGTCATAAAAATCACGACTATTCCACCTCCCTTATTTTCTATGCCGAAGCTACTATTTGACTTCATGATTAGTTAACTTAGCTTATCTAAAGTTAACTATTTTTTTACCACATGGGTTATAACATTAAGTCTAAATCAACATAATATTTAGAACCCTTATCACTTCATATTACGCGTAATTGCCATATCATTCAAATACACATTTTCACTCTAATTTCAACACTTTAGTTCTCATTTAGGCATTTTAACAAACACCTAATGTGCATAAATTTTTACATATTTATAACTAGTTCATAACTAGTTATTTCTACTAAACATAAACATAATTTCAATTCCATTATGTCTAGCATGCAAACTATTCTCAGATTCATCTCATGGAAATCAGTTAACACCATTTTAATAGTCAAAATTCTAGGGTTCATCTTATTTCTACAAAACCCATTTAACACATAAATGGATAATCATGAAATTCACAATTATGAACCTCAACTCAACAAGTAAATGACTAGGGTTTACTCATAGACATAAAATCATTCCTAATTTCATCCTTGGATCATAATCCATCAATTTATTTGCAAGTAACCTACTTGTCTCAAATTTCAACTTCAACCAATCTAGGTTTTGTGACATACCTTGTGATCCCCATGACTTGGTGATCGTTTCTACACGTTCATGCACGAATTTGAGACCCAAATACTCCTTCAATTTGGTGATCTTTGATGAACAAGGGTTTCCCCTTGTTTTCTCCAGCCGAAGTCGACACACACACACCCACTTGGTGTGTGTGTTGTGTTTTGTTTTATTAATAAACCCAATCTTTTAGTATTTCCCCTTTTGGTCCCTCAAGTTTAGTTAGTTATTAAGTAGGACACAATCTAACTATTTCTAACACTATTCCCACTTATTAACTAGGTTAAATATTCCTAGTTAACTTAGTGGGTTTGGGGAAATTATGACTCAGTTTATTTTAGGTCCCGTTAATTCAGACTTGTTATAAACTTTATTTCCTTAAAAGCATTTATTCACGTTGTATTTAATATTAGGATTATTTGTTTAAATCCTAATATTTATCGGGCTACTCTTACCACTAACGGTACTTTACCCGTCTTTTAGTATTAACGGGGTTTGATTACCAAACCCGTTTTTTGGGTGTTACAAGTCTACCCCCCTTAAAGAGGTTTCGTCCTCGAAACGTTTTCTTACATAATTTATTGAGTTTCAAACCCAATGTACATAAACTGAGTAACCTTCTAAGCATTACTCATACTTTGACCATTTGTTAGTGTCATCAGACAAATATGGTAACATCTTTTAATTACACAACATATGTATCTTTTATGCGAATTTACGTAACTCGGAATAACGCCATCTTGTTATTTCGACTTGTTTGATTAACTTAGCGAAATTCAACGCCTTTATACTTTCGGATTCTTTGTGAATCCGTTATTTTCACCCATTTGGATGTTTCTAGTGAGATCTTTCTTTTTTTTTCTTTTTTTTTTTTTACAAACAAACCCTTTCCTTTACGAACTTATTCATTTGGTTCATTCATACAGAATTCGCCGCAAAATGAATTTCCTGATTTTATCTTATTTATTTAGCACTATCTAGATGTGCTATTAACGAATTTCTACAAGGCATAATACCACATACCTCTCGGCTTTATTCTTTTATCGTGCTTTTACTCGAACTGACTTCCCAACACTTTGCTTGTGTTGTCTTGTGATTCCTCAGTATAGGCTATCAATACTTTTCGTTGTTATGACCTCATGGACCATCACTGCCGCTTTGTACTCACTTGCCTTTATTGTTTGGCTTGACTGAGTAGCCAATTGGCCACTTGGTCATAGACGCTTATCAACTATGTTTATTTCACGCAAATCTTAATATGAATAGTGATGTACTGAAAAGTACATATGTTTATAGTGTATATTTTGGTCAGTTTTCAGTCGTTTCGAGTCTGTTTTAGGTTAGAATTATGATACTACTGACGTTAAGCTTTGATTTCAGGTCCCGTAGCTTAAAGTGTTGAAAAACGAGTCAAAACGAGCAGTTCGGAAGAAAAACGGGATTCGTACGCGCGTCGGAGAAGCTGGAAATCGAAATATAATAAAAAAAATCAGAAAAGTCAACCAAGGAGGCGCCGCGCGATGCGACACCCCCTTAGCGTCGCGCGAGGGTCTTGATTTCGATTAAACAATGTTGGCAGCTAGGGTTTTGAATTTTATTCCCAAGAAACCTGATAGTAACCCTAATTACGAAATTGTGACTTCTGGGAGCAATCTTGGAGCATTCTTGGCGAACAATTGGAGATTTCAAGGAAGGGGAATCATTGGTACGAGTCGAGAGTGAAGAATCGAAGAATTAATCGGGTTTTCTAATCCCTTGTTTTGTCGATTACTTTCTTGGAACTTTGTTACAATGAATTCTGTTTTAGACATCTTTGTTTTGTTTTCATTTACTGAGATGCTTGGCTAATTTCATAAACCACCTAGACTTGATAAATGGATTGAATAAAGATTTTTACCGTTTTCGTTATTTGCATGATTGTTATGGGTGATTGTGTTTAGTAAGAGGTTTGATTTAATGGTTTGATGTGTATGCATACTTTGAATTGGTTTATTGTTATTATTTGCTTCATATGATTCTTAGTGACGGTCTATATCACAACATAGAGTCATATTAGGGTTTAGGGTTTCGGTGAGTGTCTATATCACGTTAGAAAACCTTCACTCTTTAGGGAGAATTGCGCAATAACCCCTAGAAGTAACTGATAATAATTTACTAAGTCTTAGTGTTCTACTAGTCCTAATAACTGGGAAGTGAGGGGCTATTGGTAGGTCTTACCCGGCGAATTGCTTTAGATAGGCCTTGGGAAAGGTTATGTCTTGGTTTACCTGTCGGTCTTATTAGTCTATCATGTCAAATTTATTACTTCAAACTACCCTAGATCTAGGATTGGGAAAGAATAGGTCAACACTAGGGTACTTACACAATAATTAGACAACTGTGAAGACGTCTAATAACCGGTAGAATTAACGGCCTAGGTAGTGCCACAGGTTTCTCCTTGAGAAGGGTCGAGGGGCCTCGTTGGTTCTTAATACGTTTAGTATTATAAGATCCCGGTTCCATAACTCATGTATTTAACTTAAACGGTAATCTCTTAAAAACAATCCAGGATTCTTGTCTAGGTGGTCCCGTTCTCACATAAGAAAAGTTCTCAGTCTTTATTCGTTTTAGTCTAGTTTTAGTTATTTTAGTAGTCTAATATAGATTTCCTTAGTTTTCAGTAACCCCCCCCCCCCAAAAAAAAAAAAACAATTAAACAAGTTTAAGTCACGTCCGTAAGTGTCTGTCAGAGTCTAGTTTACGTAGTTTATAGAGTCTCCTGGTTTGATATCCGGACTTCCTAGGTTATACTACATTGATCGGTACACTTGCCGATTGTGTGGTTTTAGGTCGAGTCTAGAATTAAAGCTTTTTAGTGTCTAGCTTAGAGAGTCTAACTTAGTTAATTTTTATAGTCTGTTTAGCACACATCAAGTTTTTGGCGCCGTTGCCGGGGACTCTTGGTAATTGCGTTCATTAGCTTTGATAGATTTACTTGACAAATACGTGCTACGTGTTTACTTTGTTTTGTGTCTTTTCTTTTTATCTTGAGTCGTAGTAACTATTGTTTGCTTTTCTTGTGTTCAGGTTTTTGCTCGTAGTGGATGCCACATCTGCGCTCGCACGGACCACCACCACCAGTCAAGCAGTCATCATCTCAATTGGGCGAAGGGGGGCAGGTTACTTCTACATCTTCATCTCGTTTCCCCAAGTTCGATTCCACCCCGTTACCCACCCCACCTCCTACACCACCACCTTCGCCAAACCATTCACCTAAGGATTCACCACCCAATAGTCCTACTTCTAGTACCTCTAGTAATCCAGAAAACTTAGAACCAATGGCAAACCCTAGGCAAACCGTCCATCAGCAAGCCACTCAGGATTTCACCGGCCTTGCCTCACCCATCACCGTTCCACCCATAGTTAGTGACAATTCATGGCAGATTCCATCTTATGCCATGCAGGCTATCACCAACACCATCCAATTCCACGGCCGAGACGATGAGGACGCCCTGGCCCACATTAACCGTTTCTCCCGCATCCTAGCTACCTTTAACCTTCACGGTGCACCCAACGATGCCACTTACCTACAGCTTTTCCCATTCTCCTTGGCCGGCCGTGCGGCTACTTGGTTGGACTCTCAACCAACCGGTACCTTTACTACTTGGGCGGGGCTTCGTCAAGCCTTTTTGAACAAGTATTTCCTGTCACACCCCCAAAATCCACCCGCGGAGTATCACCGCTTGGAGGCGTGACTGACCAGGATCAAGCCATCAATCATATCAAACATAGCATATAAGTGTAAAAGTAGGAAAATGTAATTCATCATGACATGACTGATGTTCATAACCAAACATTGTTTAAGTAGCGGAAGCATAATAATGAAAACCCAAAGTAAGTTATAAGTTCAAATAACGTCTACGATCCGTATCCCACAACGACCTGCTCCTTCCTGTGCAAGCTCCATATGTACCTAAGGTCCTGCAAGGCATGTAAGAGAGAGTCAACAACTAGTTGAGCGAGTTCACAGTTAATAGTTCAGTAATAGTATAGCGTGAGTAGTAGTATGTTCGTTCGTTACAATGTATCGTATTAGTTTCCATCGCGGCCAATGTCCTTGGCAGGTGTGCGAAGATGTTGGGGAAGGTCTTTCCCCAAGTTTTTCTAGACTAGGTTTGTTCGTATCGCGGCCAATGTCCTTGGCAGGTGTGCGAAGATGTTGTACGTTTAGTTCGCGGCCAATGTCCTTGGCAGGTGTGCGAAGACAGTCATAATATCGCGGCCAATGTCCTTGGCAGGTGTGCGAAGATCGTTCAATAAGTGTTACTAGTCTAGCAGTAGGTTCTGTCATCTATGTATGTACAGTCATTATCAAATCCCCATTCCCCCCTGGGAACCCCATGCCTTGGCTTGTGTGAACTCACCTTGGTTTGCTCGGTATGCTAGGTATGTAAGTGCTCGCAAATAATCAATCACGTCCTAAGGTATGCACGTATACATAATCAGTTTGTGTTTCAGTTGTTCATGTATAAGCGTGTAACACGTAATCACAATCATACAAGTCATGTTTATCGTATAACAGCAGTTAGATATTTCAGTTAACACTTAACAGAATTAACTCAAGTTACAGCACAGCTCGGCGAAACACATATATGGCGAAACACATAAGTTGGCGAAACAAATGAGTTGGCGAAACACACATAGTGGCGAAACACAAATTGGCGAAACACAACATTTGGCGAAACAAGATTCTATTTCGTCGACAATCCTTGGCGAATCACATATTGTGTTTCGTCGTGGTCACCTCGACGAAACACACTCAGTTTCGTCGTATTCAGTTTCGCCGAGGATAGCAGTTCGTCATCAAGTCAGTTACGTATGTAAACCCTAATCATCATGTTCTGCCGTTTCTTAATATCATGTAATCATCATACAGCACAGAATTCATCATTCACAATATACATAATCATCACAGGACTTCACATCTAGCAGAAACCCTAACTTACGTATATAATACTCATATCACCGACTCTATCCGCGTACTATCGCGTATCTAAACTCTGATCATCAACAACCACGTATATCATGCATAAACCTGTTCTCAACAGTTTACCAGATTCTGATTCGGTTTCATAGGAGATTCGTATATACATTTATCAATTTAAACAGCGGATTATATTACAACATCAAACTCCAATCATCATCATATCAAGAACCCTAACATTTAACATGTATCAGTTACAATTATACATCAACATAGCAGAATCACATGGCACAGAAACACATACATGGATGAAAGATCAATCAAGACACATAGGATTACTAACCGAGATGATGGTTTGATCGCACAAGAGTTTCTAGTGGGTTCTAGCTTGCCGTCACAGTAAGAGAGCTCTAGGGTTTCGGTTGTGTTGACAGAAAGTGAAATATGATGATGTTTTACGTAAATAAACTCAGAATAACGTTCTGGGCCCAAACTGGGCTTCGTGAATTTCTGGGCCGGCGAAACAGGCTTTTGTTTCGTCGGGATGTATATGGCGAAACAGTCTGTTTCGTCGAGAAGGGTTATGGCGAAACAGCCTTGTGTTTCGTCGGGTTCTTAACAGTTTGAGTTTTACAAACAGTACACATGTTAAACAATCACACATAACCATGCAAACACACTAGGTTTTATCATAACACAACCATATAGTCAAAGTCAACGTGCATTAAATGCGAATAAAGAACGTCGGAAATTCGAGTTGTCACATTATCCCCAACTTGAAAGAAATTTCGTCCCGAAATTTAGCATGCAGTTACTGAGGAAGCTAGTAGTGTGACGTTGTTTACCTGTGTCGTATCGCGGCTCCTCGAGCAGGTTTGCGAAGATTACTGGTTTTCTTGGGGTGTCACATTATCCCCCCGTTGATTTGGAATTTCGTCCCGAAATTCAGCATTAGTAGCTTCAGCCTCAGTAGTAGTTGCATTGGTTCCGAATAACTGGGGATATTTGAGTTCCATTTGATCTTCACGCTCCCAGGTGAACTCTGGGCCGCGGCGGGAGTTCCAACGAACTCGTACAAGAGGGATTCTCGTGTTCTTGAGGACCTTAACATCCCGGTCCGTGATTTCAACAGGTTCCTCGACGAAGTGCAACCGCTCATCGATAGTGAGTTCCTTTAAGGGAACTATGTGGGTCTCATCTGACGTACACTTCTTCAAATTCGACACGTGAAAGACGTTGTGAACTGCACTGAGTTCAGGTGGTAGGTTCAATCTGTAAGCCACTTTGCCTATTTTCTCAATAACCTCGAAAGGTCCTACATATCGTGGATTAAGTTTGCCGCGTTTGCCAAAACGAACCACACCCTTCCAGGGTGAAACTTTAAGTAGCGCTCGATCCCCAACTTGGAATTCGAGTAGTTTCCTGTCTAAATCAGCGTATGCTTTCTGACGGTCGCGTGCTGCCGCCATGCGTTGTCGTATTTGTGCAATCTTTTCTGTAGTATCGACTACCATTTCTGGACCCGTGATCTGACTCTCACCTACCTCTGCCCAACAAAGAGGTGATCGGCATTTACGCCCGTACAATGCCTCGAATGGTGCAGCTTTAATGCTGGTGTGGTAGCTGTTATTGTATGAAAATTCCACCAGTGGCAGATGTTTCTCCCAACCATTGCCAAAATCAATTACGCACGCCCGAAGCATGTCTTCTAAAGTTTGAATAGTGCGCTCAGACTGCCCATCTGTCTGAGGATGATACGTCGTGCTCATGTCTAAACGAGAGGCAAAAGATTTATGCATTGCTTGCCACAGCTCTGAAGTAAAACGCGCGTCACGATCAGAGATGATAGAGGTTGGCACACCGTGCCTTGAGACCACTTCTTTTAAGTAGATGTCTGCTAAGGTAGAGAACTTGTCTGTTTCTTTGATTGCCAAGAAGTGAGCAGACTTTGTGAGTCGATCCACGATCACCCAAATAGTATCATTTCCGCGCTGAGATCTAGGTAGGCCAGTAACAAAATCCATGGAAATTTGCTCCCATTTCCATTGTGGTATCTCAGGTTGTTGGAGTGGTCCTGACGGTTTCTGATATTCTGCCTTGACTCTCGCACAAGTCAAGCATTTGCTAACGTATGTGGCTATGTGGGCCTTCATGCTAGGCCACCAGTATGTAGTCTTAATATCGTGGTACATTTTATCCGAACCAGGGTGTACCGAGTAGCGAGACTTGTGAGCTTCATCCATTACTAGCTCACGTAAGTTGCCATACTGTGGAACCCAAATGCGTCCTGTTACGTACTAAGCACCATCTTCCTTTTGTTCTAAACGTTGCCTTGAGCCACGTAGGGCTTCAGCCCTGACATTTTCTGGTTTCAATGCTTCTGTCTGAGCATCCCGTATCTGGGAAGGAAGGTTAGACTGTATGGTGAGTTGTAAAGCTCGCACGCGCTTAGGCGCAGTGTCTTTTCGACTGAGAGCGTCAGCCACAACGTTGGCTTTGCCTGGGTGGTACCTGATTGAGCATTCGTAGTCGTTTAGCAGTTCGACCCATCGTCGCTGTCGCATATTCAGTTCCTTCTGTTTGAATATATGTTCGAGGCTTCTGTGGTCAGTGTAGATAGCACATTTGGTACCGTACAAGTAGTGTCGCCATATCTTAAGTGCAAAGACGACCGCTCCCAGCTCTAGGTCGTGTGTAGTGTAATTCCGTTCGTGAACCTTAAGTTGGCGCGAAGCATAAGCAATAACTTTATCCCTCTGCATCAATACACATCCAAGACCTTGGATAGATGCGTCGCAGTAGACTACGAAATCGTCCGTGCCTTCAGGCAGTGAGAGGATAGGTGCGCTACATAGTCTATCCTTTAAGTGCTGAAACGCTGTTTCCTGTGCATTACCCCAATGATAAACAACACCCTTCTGCGTCAGTAGTGTAAGTGGCTGAGCAATCTTTGAAAAGTCCTTGATGAAACGTCTGTAATAACCCGCCAAACCCAAGAATTGGCGTATTTCTGTTGGTGTACGAGGTGCAGGCCAGTTCTTGATCGAATCCACCTTGGATGGATCGACATGAATCCCATCCTTGTTTACCACGTGGCCTAAGAAGTGGACTTCACGAAGCCAGAAGTCACATTTGGAAAACTTAGCGTATAGCTGTTCCATTCGTAGAAGTTCCAGTATAAGTCGTAGGTGTTGCTCGTGTTCCTCCTGACTCTTCGAATAAATCAGGATGTCGTCTATGAAAACAATGACGAACTTGTCGAGATAGGGTTTGCACACCCTGTTCATAAGATCCATAAATACGGCAGGCGCGTTCGTTAGCCCAAATGGCATGACCATAAACTCGTAGTGGCCGTAACGAGTTCTAAATGCTGTTTTAGAGACGTCCTCATCCCGGACTCTCAGCTGATGGTACCCTGACCTTAAGTCTATTTTGGAGTAGTAGCTCGACCCTTGCAGCTGATCGAATAAATCATCTATGCGCGGAAGAGGATAACGATTCTTGATCGTCACCTTGTTGAGTTCGCGGTAGTCTATACACATCCTGAACGTACCGTCTTTCTTCTTCACGAATAACACTGGAGCTCCCCAAGGCGAAGAGCTAGGACGTATAAAACCCTTCTCCAAGAGTTCTTGTAGCTGCTTTGACAGTTCTTCCAATTCAGTTGGAGCTAGACGATAAGGTGCTCGAGCTATGGGTGCTGCTCCTGGAGCGAGCTCGATCTGAAATTCGACCTGGCGATGAGGCGGTAACCCAGGTAATTCCTCAGGGAACACTTGAGGAAAGTCACGTACTACAGGAATATCTTCAATCTTTTTCTCTTTCTTCGATGTATCAGTGACAAGAGCTAAAACAGCTGTATGACCCTTTCGTAAACACTTCTGAGCCTTCAGGAAGGAAATGATGCCACTCACGACACCACTCTTGTCGCCTTGAACTTCGAGAGGTTCCTTGCCCGAACGAGGAATACGAATAACCTTTTCTTTGCATAAAATCTCCGCTTGTTGTTGAGATAACCAATCCATACCAATGACGACGTCAAAGCTACCCAAGGTTATAGGAATGAGGTCGATGGAGAAAGTCTGATCAGCGAGGATAAGATTACACCCTTTAACTATGTGCGTGGCCTCTAAGCTTTTACCGTTAGCTAACTCTACGACATGTTTGGTGTTTAAGAGAGTTGGTGCACGTTTTAACATTTCACTAGCTTTTAGAGACATGTAACTTGTATCCGCACCAGAATCAAATAGTACAGTAACATAAAAGTCGTCTAGAAGAAACTTACCCATAACTACGTTGGGATCATTCCTTGCATCACCCTGCCCGATCACAAACATACGGCCTCTAGCACCATTGTTGTTGTTCCCACCGTTGTTGTTGTTCCCATTGCCTTGATTGTTGTTGTTGTTATTGTTCTGGTTCTGGTTTAACTGAGGGCAATCCCGCTTGTAATGACCTTCAGCCCCACACTGGTAGCATCCCCTGTTTCCCTGCTGCTGCTGCTGAGGCTGGTTTCGTGGAGCAGGTGGTTGTTGTTGCTGGTTCTGATTTGCTGGCCGTACGCTTCTGCAATCCTTAGCCTCATGACCCATCTTGAGGCATCTTTGACACTGTTCCCTGCGGCATCTTCCACTGTGGTGTTTGTTGCACCTTTTACACCATGGGTGAATTCCCCGATAGCCACTCTGCCCTTGACTACCTGATGATTGCTGATTCGGACTCTGGTAGTCATTTGTCTTTCGTTGCTGAGCTTGAGACTGAACAGTAGCTGAACCTTTGCTAGAATCCCCCTCCCATTTCCTCTTATTGTCGCTGGGAGTAGCAGGAGTAACCGAAGTGGTAGCGGTAGCAGTAGCGCTGATGCGTTTAGGCAACCTGTTTTGCTCCACCGCCTGATCAGTGAGACGGTGAGCCAGCTGAACAACCTGCTGGTAAGTGGCATGATTTGCTGAAGTCACATGACTTTGGATCTCTGGCACCAGACCCTTAAGATAAAGTTCGATACGTTTGTCCACCAGAGTAGGACACAGTAACGCAAGCTCATTCGATCTCTTGGTATACGCTTCGATCTCAGACCCCGTCATCTTGAGGTTGAAAAACTCGACTTCCAGCTTATGAATATCATCTCGACTGCAGTATTCCTCCTTGATCATCTCTTTGAAATTGTTCCATGGGGTGGCGTTAGCAGCAACCAACCCCAGTATTTGGACCTGAGCTTTCCACCATGTGAGGGCTAAACCCTCGAGGGTACCGGTAGCATATTTCACCCTGCGTGCCTCAGGGCATTCACACATCTCAAACACAGACTCTATCTTTTCAAAGCAGTGCAGGAGACCTACGGCTCCTTCAGTGCCGCTGAAAGTGGATGGACGACAGTCCATGAAAGTCTTGAAAGTGCAAACAGGTGCTTGACCTGTTGTGTAAAAGAATTAGGACAAGTTTAAACACGAGAGTTGATTTAGGAATGTAGGATCTAAGGATCCTAGTGTGAGTTGTAACTGCAGGGTATACCTCCTGCTTGTGCGGCTGCAACTGCCGCAGTAACTCGTTCGTTAATGAGGGCCGTCAACTGGTCCTGAGTCATGTTGATACGTCCAGACATGATCTTCATAGTAAAGATAACGTAAGTGAGATAGGTTCGCGAATCGTGCGATGACAGAAGAGAGTGAGCGAACGAGTATTCTCAAACAATAACATATAGCAAGTTCTGTGATCTAAGCATACCACGAGCAAAGGTCTATGTAGTTCTAGCATGTAGGTAAAGTAACATGAATAGTAATACCTATGGTGTTGAGCCTTGCACGTGGAGCGAAGCGTCGTTGTGGATCGTTGAGAGCACTGTTCTGGTTATAGTCTGGTTTTAATAAAAACGTTTTCCCCTTATTAAAACCGAGTTCTCTATAACCAATGGCTCTGATACCAATCTGTCACACCCCCAAAATCCACCCGCGGAGTATCACCGCTTGGAGGCGTGACTGACCAGGATCAAGCCATCAATCATATCAAACATAGCATATAAGTGTAAAAGTAGGAAAATGTAATTCATCATGACATGACTGATGTTCATAACCAAACATTGTTTAAGTAGCGGAAGCATAATAATGAAAACCCAAAGTAAGTTATAAGTTCAAATAACGTCTACGATCCGTATCCCACAACGACCTGCTCCTTCCTGTGCAAGCTCCATATGTACCTAAGGTCCTGCAAGGCATGTAAGAGAGAGTCAACAACTAGTTGAGCGAGTTCACAGTTAATAGTTCAGTAATAGTATAGCGTGAGTAGTAGTATGTTCGTTCGTTACAATGTATCGTATTAGTTTCCATCGCGGCCAATGTCCTTGGCAGGTGTGCGAAGATGTTGGGGAAGGTCTTTCCCCAAGTTTTTCTAGACTAGGTTTGTTCGTATCGCGGCCAATGTCCTTGGCAGGTGTGCGAAGATGTTGTACGTTTAGTTCGCGGCCAATGTCCTTGGCAGGTGTGCGAAGACAGTCATAATATCGCGGCCAATGTCCTTGGCAGGTGTGCGAAGATCGTTCAATAAGTGTTACTAGTCTAGCAGTAGGTTCTGTCATCTATGTATGTACAGTCATTATCAAATCCCCATTCCCCCCTGGGAACCCCATGCCTTGGCTTGTGTGAACTCACCTTGGTTTGCTCGGTATGCTAGGTATGTAAGTGCTCGCAAATAATCAATCACGTCCTAAGGTATGCACGTATACATAATCAGTTTGTGTTTCAGTTGTTCATGTATAAGCGTGTAACACGTAATCACAATCATACAAGTCATGTTTATCGTATAACAGCAGTTAGATATTTCAGTTAACACTTAACAGAATTAACTCAAGTTACAGCATAGCTCGGCGAAACACATATATGGCGAAACACATAACTTGGCGAAACAAATGAGTTGGCGAAACACACATAGTGGCGAAACACAAATTGGCGAAACACAACATTTGGCGAAACAAGCTTCTATTTCGTCGACAATCCTTGGCGAATCACATATTGTGTTTCGTCGTGGTCACCTCGACGAAACACACTCAGTTTCGTCGTATTCAGTTTCGCCGAGGATAGCAGTTCGTCATCAAGTCAGTTACGTATGTAAACCCTAATCATCATGTTCTGCCGTTTCTTAATATCATGTAATCATCATACAGCACATAATTCATCATTCACAATATACATAATCATCACAGGACTTCACATCTAGCAGAAACCCTAACTTACGTATATAATACTCATATCACCGACTCTATCCGCGTACTATCGCGTATCTAAACTCTGATCATCAACAACCACGTATATCATGCATAAACCTGTTCTCAACAGTTTACCAGATTCTGATTCGGTTTCATAGGAGATTCGTATATACATTTATCAATTTAAACAGCGGATTATATTACAACATCAAACTCCAATCATCATCATATCAAGAACCCTAACATTTAACATGTATCAGTTACAATTATACATCAACATAGCAGAATCACATGGCACAGAAACACATACATGGATGAAAGATCAATCAAGACACATAGGATTACTAACCGAGATGATGGTTTGATCGCACAAGAGTTTCTAGTGGGTTCTAGCTTGCCGTCACAGTAAGAGAGCTCTAGGGTTTCGGTTGTGTTGACAGAAAGTGAAATATGATGATGTTTTACGTAAATAAACTCAGAATAACGTTCTGGGCCCAAACTGGGCTTCGTGAATTTCTGGGCCGGCAAAACAGGCTTTTGTTTCGTCGGGATGTATATGGCGAAACAGTCTGTTTCGTCGAGAAGGGTTATGGCGAAACAGCCTTGTGTTTCGTCGGGTTCTTAACAGTTTGAGTTTTACAAACAGTACACATGTTAAACAATCACACATAACCATGCAAACACACTAGGTTTTATCATAACACAACCATATAGTCAAAGTCAACGTGCATTAAATGCGAATAAAGAACGTCGGAAATTCGAGTTGTCACATTTCCCGCCCGCAAAAGCTTCACGGCTTAGAGACCAAATCCACTCCTTTCGCATGGAGCCCGACGAGCCTTACTACCTTGCTTGGGAGCGTTTCCAAAACCTTTGTGCTCGTTACTCCCAGCATGGTCTTTCTTATTGGGCTTTATGTGAGAAATTCTATAACGGTCTTACCCAAGAGACTAGAGATAGGTTCGATACTAATGCGGGGGGGGGGGGCATATGATGGGTATTCTTACAGTTGCTGAGTGTTTAGAGCATTTTGAGGCATTTGCTCAGTCTCAATCCCAATCACGATCCGATCAGAGGTCTCAAAGTGGTAATTCTAATACCACTACTAGTGCACCCACCCGAGGGGTGAACCATGTCACCATGGACCCTAGTTTAGCCTCTGTTTTGGAAAACATAACTCGAGAGCTTAAGGAGATTAGAGCTAAGGTTGATAAGTGTGAGTTTTGCCGCGGGGGTCACGATACGAGTGCGTGTCCTTTGCTAGTTGGTGAGGAGCAAGTTGATTTCGTAGGAGGAGGTTTCGGTAGAGGTCAATCTAGTGGATTTGGTAACAATAATCTTGGCTCGGGTTGGCGAAATAATAATTATAACTTTAATAATAATAACAATTTTCGCTCAAATGGACCTCCTGGTTTTCAAATAGCTCAAAATCCAAATAGAGGTTTAGGTTCGCTTTTTGGTGGGGGTTCAAATGGGCAGGTCAAGGATGGGGGATCAAATAATCAGGTTCAAACAGGTCAAGGTTCAAGTTTCGATTTAGGGGGTAGCATGGAAAGAATGGAGTCCATGATGAGTCAACTAATTGTTAGGGATCAAAATACCCAAAAGAAACTTAGTGAACATGATCTCATGCTTAAGAATCACCAAGCTGCGGTCCAAGACCTTTCTAGGGTTGTAGGTGATATGTCTAGGAAGCTAGATGAAAGATTACCCGGTCAGTTTGCAGCTAACACCCAACCTAACCCGAATGCTCATGTAAAAGCCATTACCACTCGTAGTGGCAGAACCGTAGGGAATCCTAGTGTTGAAGAGAGAGAGGTTGATGAGGATGGAGATATAATAGATGAAGTGATTGAGATGGAGGCTCCCGGCAAAGTGCAAAAGAGGCTAGTCCCAGCAAGTACCGCACAGCCCGGTGAGTCTCAAAGTGAGAAGAAAGTTGAGAAAAAGCCCATAGACGTTAGACCTTCACCCTATGTGAACCATGCGTATGTTCCGTTTCCCTCACGTCTTAAGAACCAAAAATACTCAAGGGAATACGGGCAGTTTCTAGATATCTTCAAGCAATTGAAGATTAATCTTCCTTTCATTGAGGCACTCCAGTCCATCCCGAAATATGCAAAATTTTTGAAGGACCTTCTTAGGAATAAGGAAAAATTAGGTGAGTTGTCGAATGTCCCGTTGCATGGAGGGTGTTCAGCCATTGTCTCAAATAAGCTTCCTGAAAAGCTTACCGATCCCGGTGTGTTCACTATTCCTTGTCTATTCGGTAGTAACACAAACACTAGAGCTTTAGCCGACCTAGGTGCTAGCATTAATTTAATGCCCTTTTCGCTTTACGAGAAGCTAGACTTAGGCGAGCTTTCACCTACTCGAATGACATTGTCCTTAGCTGATAGGTCCGTGAAACACCCGAGGGGAATAGTTGAGAATTTGCTTGTTAAGGTTGACAAGTTCGTCTTTCCGGCTGATTTCGTCATTCTAGACATGGAAGCCGATGAAAACATACCGTTAATTTTAGGACGCCCATTCTTAAACACCGCTAAAGCTCTAATAGATGTCTCTTTAGGCACCATCACACTTAGAGCGGGCGAGGATTCAGTAGTTTTTGAGGTCATGAGTTCGAAAGGGCCTAGTGATAGAGTGCAGTCGGTTTCGTTAGTGGGGGAATGTGAGAAGGATAAAACAAATGAGGAGAAGGTGATCAGTGGTCTGAGTCTAGAAAAAGTGACAGGATTCAAGTGTGGGGACCCACCGGATAGAAAATTAGAGGAATTGGAGGAGAGAGTGGTGCGTATAGAATCTAGGATAGAGACACTGAGCAAACCTCAGTGTGGGGATAGAGCTCGATATGGAGAGTTTAGATTCAGAACGCTAGATGAGGAGTTGAGAGGTTTTGAGAGAGAGAAGGGTGTTCGGGTGGATTCGGGCGATAAATATAATGGTGCTACAGCCCGTAACTGTGTGTGTGGAGGTGAGTTGCATCTCCATAATCCTCCATAAGTATGTGAGAAGTTGCTACTCGTTTGTAGAGTTTGTACCTTTTGTATTTTCGTTTTTTTTTTTCATATTTTTAGTAGCTAACGGTCATGTTTGTCAATTTTTTCGGGTCGTTGTTTGTGTTTTGAGTCGTGTGCAGGAGTGCATCGTCGAGGATTTGCAGGAATTTACAAGAAAAATAAGGTTCTGGGTGAGTTTCATACTTAGGAAAATTTTGGTTGGTTCTTAGATGGTTTGAAAAATTTCAGAAAAATTCTAAGGCATGAGACACAAGAATTTTCGAATCATTCTGTTAAAAACAGCCCCTGGCGTGACGCCAAGGGCCGTCGCGCCGCGCTAGGGGTAAAGGTTCAAATTAATTAAAATTTGACCCAAAGCGTGACGCGAGACCTCCCCTGACCCCCACCGCGTCGCGCGAGGACCTATTGAACCGGTTTAAACATAAAAACGTGAACCTGTTGCTGAAACAAAATCCTTTTCACATTTAAAACCCTAATCGCGAAATTCACCTAAATCACCATATCTCCACCATCCGACCACCACTGTGATCGGATTTCCATCCCAAACAAAACCCCTAATCGATTTCGACCATCCGCCGGTTACATTCTCCGATTCGGGATTTCACTTTGTGCACAAATTTCAAGCTTTTCAACGATTCAGGTACGAGTAATCGCATTATTCTCTTATTCTTGTGTTCGAGTCCATGGTGATTGTTATGTGAAGTTGAGTCATTCACTGTGAGTTAGTTCGAGTCAGGTCTGGTTCCGGTTGTGTCGGTGATATTGTTTTGAGTCGTAATGTTAGTCGGGGTAGGTTTGTCGAGTCGGTTTTTGGTGTGAGTCAGTTAAGTCCGGTGTTGGTGTTTGAGTCAGTCACTTTGTCAATGTTTTGTTTAGTTAGGTTAAATGCGAGTCGTTATAATGTGGATTCTTGTTCGTCTCAGTAGTGTCTGTTTAAAGTTTGTCATAGTTAAGTCGGTTTATTCAGTCTACGTCTGTGTTTCGAGTCGATTTGTGTTAAGTGATGTCGATTTGTGTACGCAGGTTTGTGTTGAGTTCCGCCATGAGTCTAAAGTAGTAGTTTTTGTGTCGTTTTTAGAGTCGGTGCTGCGTTGGGTTCTGTTTTGCTTTGATTGTGCAGGTTTGGATTGTACCACCCGTACCCGATTTCCATTCGGGTGATTTTGGACTTGCCATTTTGATAAACTCAAGCAGACTAGGCAGCGATCGCGAATGAAATGCTATACGATCGTCCGTTGGATTAAAGACTCGTACGGCTGGCACTGACTTTTGTCCTAACCAGCTAAGTCTTTTCCCTTTTTGTTGTTGTTGTATATTTTATTTTTTTTCGTTTGCAATTTCTATTCTTAGGTAGTTGTTGAGTCGTATGTTCGTTCTTGCATTAGGGACAATGCAATCTCTAAGTGTGGGGATGGGATACTTGTAAATATTTGAGTCTTAGATATGAAAAAAAAAAATTTGAAAAAATCAGAAAATGTCTTTCGAATAAAAAAGAAGTTTGCAAAATAAAACGGAAAATGATCGAAAAAATGAATTTTTGCTCGGGTTCGAATAATAATAATATGAGATTATAATAAACCGAGTTTGCGTCTAGTTTGGGATATGTGGATAGGCCCGGGTTTGGTTTTAAGTCCCTTTGAGCTAATATACCTTAATTGTCGGTCTGCTAGTGGGTTTTCGCCTGGGAAATATGGGAAACTAAAACTGCCAATAAGAGTATAAGGGGCACCGTTATAAGTTAAAACCGTTAGAGTTTGTGGTCATGCGAAAAAAAAAGAATAAAAAGTGATCTAGAAACTAAATGAAAGTAACACAGGCCTATGTAATCCGAGTTGGGGATAGCGACTCTACAGCCGGAATGCCTCTGGGTTGTGTGAAATCGACTTGCCGAATAAAAGTGTCGAAACCTAAGTAATCTGTGGTTGGGGATAGCGACTCTACAGCCGGAATACCGCTTGGTTAGGGAAAGCATCGTCTAGACTCACGAAAGAAAAAAAAACGAAAAGCAAGAAAGGAAAAATAGAAAAAAAAAAGAGAAAAAAAAAAGGTTGATTGTAAACTCTCTTGGTTTTGATATAAAACGGTTAGGAATTGGTCCAGTGATCGTTCTTTTAGTCCTATAAGCTTGAGGTGGGAGTAGGTGGACCGTAGATTCTAGTGTGAGACCCTAGGTAGACTGACCGCACTTAAATTAAATTCACATGATAAGGGCTTAGGATTGGATTCGGGTTTGAAGGGATAAGTATATTCGCAATCGCTACTAACGCAAGTCTTGGTTTTAATTAATTATACCTATACTTTTGACCCGAGTGATTATTTGTTTCTGATTCCGTTGCATAATTCTTTTTCGAGGACGAAAAAAGAGTAAGTGTGGGGATGTTTGATGTACTGAAAAGTACATATGTTTATAGTGTATATTTTGGTCAGTTTTCAGTCGTTTCGAGTCTGTTTTAGGTTAGAATTATGATACTGCTGACGTTAAGCTTTGATTTCAGGTCCCGTAGCTTAAAGTGTTGAAAAACGAGTCAAAACGAGCAGTTCGGAAGAAAAACGGGATTCGTACGCGCGTCGGAGAAGCTGGAAATCGAAATATAATAAAAAAATCAGAAAAGTCAACCAAGGAGGCGCCGCGCGACGCGACACCCCCTTAGCGTCGCGCGAGGGTCTTGATTTCGATTAAACAATGTTGGCAGCTAGGGTTTTGAATTTTATTCCCAAGAAACCTGATAGTAACCCTAATTACGAAATTGTGACTTCTGGGAGCAATCTTGGAGCATTCTTGGCGAACAATTGGAGATTTCAAGGAAGGGGAATCATTGGTACGAGTCGAGAGTGAAGAATCAAAGAATTAATCGGGTTTTCTAATCCCTTGTTTTGTCGATTACTTTCTTGGAACTTTGTTACAATGAATTCTGTTTTAGACATCTTTGTTTTGTTTTTATTTACTGAGATGCTTGGCTAATTTCATAAACCACCTAGACTTGATAAATGGATTGAATAAAGATTTTTACCGTTTTCGTTATTTGCATGATTGTTATGGGTGATTGTGTTTAGTAAGAGGTTTGATTTAATGGTTTGATGTGTATGCATACTTTGAATTGGTTTATTGTTATTATTTGCTTCATATGATTCTTAGTGACGGTCTATATCACAACATAGAGTCATATTAGGGTTTAGGGTTTCGGTGAGTGTCTATATCACGTTAGAAAACCTTCACTCTTTAGGGAGAATTGCGCAATAACCCCTAGAAGTAACTGATAATAATTTACTAAGTCTTAGTGTTCTACTAGTCCTAATAACTGGGAAGTGAGGGGCTATTGGTAGGTCTTACCCGGCGAATTGCTTTAGATAGGCCTTGGGAAAGGTTATGTCTTGGTTTACCTGTCGGTCTTATTAGTCTATCAAGTCAAATTTATTACTTCAAACTACCCTAGATCTAGGATTGGGAAAGAATAGGTCAACACTAGGGTACTTACACAATAATTAGACAACTGGGAAGACGTCTAATAACCGGTAGAATTAACGGCCTAGGTAGTGCCACAGGTTTCTCCTTGAGAAGGGTTGAGGGGCCTCGTTGGTTCTTAATAGGTTTAGTATTATAAGATCCCGGTTCCATAACTCATGTATTTAACTTAAACGGTAATCTCTTAAAAACAATCCAGGATTCTTGTCTAGGTGGTCCCGTTCTCACATAAGAAAAGTTCTCAGTCTTTATTCGTTTTAGTCTAGTTTTAGTTATTTTAGTAGTCTAATATAGATTTCCTTAGTTTTCAGTAACCCCCCCCCCCCCAAAAAAAAACAATTAAACAAGTTTAAGTCGTGTCCGTAAGTGTCTGTCAGAGTCTAGTTTACGTAGTTTATAGAGTCTCCTGGTTTGATATCCGGATTGCCTAGGTTATACTACATTGATCGGTACACTTGCCGATTGTGTGGTTTTAGGTCGAGTCTAGAATTAAAGCTTTTTAGTGTCTAGCTTAGAGAGTCTAACTTAGTTAATTTTTATAGTCTGTTTAGCACACATCAAGTTTTTGGCGCCGTTGCCGGGGACTCTTGGTAATTGCGTTCATTAGCTTTGATAGATTTACTTGACAAATACGTGCTACTTCTTTAGGCTTTCACCTCTTTAGGGCGTTGCCTTTATGATCCTTTTCCTTTTTATTCTTGACCCGTGGGTCATTTTAGTCCCGTAGACCTTTACACTGTTTATACCCGAAGGTTATAATTGATCCCGTAGGTCGTCCTTTTTATGTTCGAAAATCATTTGCTTTCGCATCAAAATTTCGTTCACTCCGACTATGATTCGTGACTACAATCATTTCATATTTAATTCCGACCCATTACATGGGTTCATTAATATCTTGCGCTTTCCTTTATTCGGTTTGTGCCTATATTTGCATTCAATCTCGTCCCATTACCGGGCTCATTATCCTTTCCCATATTACGTTTTATCTAACCCGTTTAACTTGTTCGTGTGAGTTTCACCACTTTTGATAGTCAACTTTATCCTCTATACCTTAGCATTCTTAGTGGTCGGTTCGTATTTTCATTTACTTGATTATTGTCCCTTCCCTTGGGCTCGTTATACTAACGTAATACGCTTCCGTCTTCAGGCTTGCGTTTACATTATTATCAAATATTTTACTCATTTGATTCATTTGGGTACTTTTTAATTTGTCCCACTCACCCCGTCCTTACTACATCGAATGTAAGCATGTCCATCATAAAAAGTTCATGGTACCACATGCTCACCACTTACTTGGCCAGAGTAAGCGATCAATACCTGGTATCCATAACCTTTTTATAATTTTCACATTACACCCCATGTAAGTAATGCCCCTATTTGTTTCTCTTGGAAACAATATCCCGGATAGGTTTTCTATTCGGGTTTTTTCCAAGTTTTTTTATCTACATATGCAACTTTAAATCTCTACGTATTTGTTGCATATTACTATTTACTGCAATCATTTCATATTTAATTCCGACCCATTACATGGGTTCATTAATATCTTGCGCTTTCCTTTATTCGGTTTGCGCCTATATTTGCATTCAATCTCGTCCCATTACCGGGCTCATTATCCTTTCCAATATTATGTTTTATCTAACCCGTTTAACTTGTTCGTGTGAGTTTCACCACTTTTGATAGTCAACTTTATCCTCTATGCCTTAGCATTCTTAGTGGTCGGTTCGTATTTTCATTTACTTGATTATTGTCCCTTCCCTTGGGCTCGTTATACTAACGTAATACGCTTCCGTTTTCAGGCTTGTGTTTACATTATTATCAAATATTTTACTCATTTGATTCATTTGGGTACTTTTTAATTTGTCCCACTCACCCCGTCCTTACTACATCGAATGTAAGCATGTCCATCATAAAAAGTTCATGGTACCACATGCTCACCACTTACTTGGCCAGAGTAAGCGATCAATACCTGGTATCCATAACCTTTTTATAATTTTCACATTACACCCCATGTAAGTAATGCCCCTATTTGTTTCTCTTGGAAACAATATCCCGGATAGGTTTTCTATTCGGGGTTTTTCCAAGTTTTTTTTATCTACATATGCAACTTTAAATCTCTACGTATTTGTTGCATATTACTATTCACGTAATCATTTAAAATGCGCACCTGGTAAATGCTTGCCCTAACGGTCTTTCCTTGCCATTACTTAATTGCGATTGTTACGCAATTTAGGTCCTTGATGAGTACGCTCTTCTTATCATACCTCGGACCGTTCCATTATCATATCCGCAATTCATTCATCTCTCGTCATCTTCAGATGCGAGCGTCCTTAAATTGAAACATTAACAAAAGTTAGTAATGTCAACTTCAATAATTGCCCGTATTATAATACAAGGCTTTTTCTACTATACGCGTCAACGCGCGAAATTTCGTCAACTACTTCAATCATTTAATTGGGGTAACGTGTATTACACGATAACCCTATGTGTTGTTTACAACACCTTAACACGCTAACCATTAACATACATGTACTTACCGGATTTGCGATCAAGCCTCGAACCGAACACTGATCTTTATCAAGAGCGTAAGGTTTAAGTCCAAGCATGGTTTTTCCCACCATACTTGAATCTCTTAAACCAGGGCTCTGATACCAACTTTAAACACCCTAGTTACTATTTAACAGTTTTACATGTAATTACCATCAATTAGATGTATAGTTAAGACTACACAAACTATAAAATACGGGTTTATTAAAACTTTTACATATCATAAGTTATTCAACATAACGTGATCGGATGCGTCGTTTAAATTTACGACGAGGCAAAGTGCGGAAGCATGAATCTTTATGGTGTTCGGTTCTTCGTTGAGCTTGATCGTCTTCCAACATCCAAAATGTACCTACATTTCATAAACATGAAATGATTTAGTCATACGGGGTTTAAAACGTGTCTAAACGAGTCCGGGAAACGAAACTGATTAAAATACATTAAATTGCAGGGTCTACCGTAAATTACGGTGGCTATCGTAATTTACGGTAGCCCCTGAATGTTGATTCTCCCACCGTAAAGCAGGGGGTTTGTGGCATAAAGACTTTTAGGCTACCGTAAGTTACGGTAGCTACCGTAACTTACGGTGGCCTCTGCAGGTCTTTCCAAGTTTGCCGTTCTCTAAACGAAAACCTTCATAACTTTTAATCCGCTTGTCCGTTTGACCTACCGTTTCTTCCTACGTGATTGTAATTTGATCCTCCATCATATGGGGTTAAAATCCAACATCCGGATTAACAAAGTTTAAGACTTTCAAGTTTTTGGCTTATTACCCTTTTTACCAAATTTTGACCAGTTAAGGGCATTTAAGCACTTTTACGCAATATTTCACACTCATTTATTTCTAGCATCTTATTTCCACATTATTTATCAAATGATCTTCCATCACAACTATATTTGTGATGGGTTTAATGTGGCGATCTATATAATCCGAGTTTTACCCCTCGGATTATCATTTTACGGCAAAGACTCGTATAGAGTCTTTTGACCAAGGATTTACATCTTTCGCTTTTATACTTATTCTAAGTATTGAGTTGATTGTAAAACTCGTTTTCAAGCGACTTCTAAGGGTTGTTTGCTTAATTTTGCTTACAAGGGCGTTTTGGTCATTTTTAACCCTTCTTTTACGACGAAGGGCTTGCTTAAGCCATGCACGCCGAAAATCTCATTTTTAACCAAATCTTGTTTTCAAAACACTCTGTCTATAATTTAAATCCTTCGGTTTACCTTTTAAGGTAACCGAATGTCCTTTTTACTTTGCCTAACTCTCATAGAACTTCAAGTTATAAATGATGAGTTGATCTATTGTTGGATCGTTCGGTGACCCTAAATAGTCAGTGTGAGTAGTTCATCATCAAATACAAAGGCGGAATCAATGTAAAAGATGTCAACACAGCTTGTTCCTTTCTGATTATCCTTTTATTGATCAATCCTGAGCTTTTATATGTTCTAATGACAAACGGACAGCACCTCGACTCAGAACATATGGTCAGATTCCGCTCCAAATGAACACAGGACACACATATATATAGTGATCTGATTCCGCTCCAAATGACACGACTGTTTCAAGCGAAATCACATGTGTTGATTTCGCTTGAACTGCTCATTGACACTTTCAAGCGGAATCACCCACTTTTACATATAAAACCCTAATTTCGACCTTGTTGTGTGCTCGTTTATCCTATCTAGACATAAGACTCGATTAAGACGAAGTTAACAGACACTAAATACACCAACAGACTCCCCCCTTGGATGTTGACGAAGTCTTTGGCGTTGAGTCTTTAGTCTTTGTCTCTTTCCAAATTGACTTGACATTGTAAAAGCTCCTTCAATCTTTATCTTTAAGTGTTGATCCAGAATTCTGACTCCCCCTTTCGCATCACGATAAGCTAGGGCTCAAATTCTGGTTCAAACATTGACATTTTTTTTACCATGGGGAACTTGATTCATGTTTTCCTACACAATCTCTACCTAAATATAAGATATATGACAATAACAGTTTCAATTTAAACTTACCATTCAAATTCATTCAATGATCTTGTCAGAATTTAGAAATCCACTTAAGTATTCAGGTCCAAATTAATGACCATGATTACTCAATTTATCTACCAAGTCCAACTTAATGACCTTGGTTGATCAGAGATAAATCACACTGACATTTTGTTCAACTTTTTCAAGCAATTTTTTTTTCAAAATTACAAGTTTCAAGTTAATGAACTTGTTTTAACTTTTCAACTTTCACAACCTTATCATGTTAAGCTCACAACTCATCATCCAGCCCAGAAAACTTCCTGCATCTGCTTCAAATCGAATCTAAAGATCAGCTTTCCACTTTGGTTTGTCGGAAAATAAAGCAGAAATGAAAAATCTTTTTGGATTTTTAATAAAGCTTCTAAACTAGAAATGAAATGCAAATCTAAAATAAAGTGAAAGTAAACTATTTACAAACATATTTTTGGTGAGCGTGTTAGGGAATCATATCAGCTATTCGACAAGTCACAAGTACCGTTAAACTTTGATTACATACTCAGAATTAAACAATTCGCTTAGATTGTCGATATACTGATCCACTTAAATTCTCACACAATTTTCAATCTGTCTAGGATACGGATTTAGTGTTTTAGAAACTTAAACTCATTCATGTGTCCCACCTCTTGAATATACTCCCGTATCCAAATCCCAATATTCAGTCTTACAGGTGAATATACCACAGATGATATCTGTAGGAGGTTAAATTACGAAACCGTGAGAGCTTAGGTCAGAACTTCCGTTCAGCAAAGAGATGACGGATTCAACTTTTGGTGTGTCCCCTTTAGAGGATCTTTTTTACAACAGCCATGATTAGCATTTTTCAATGTTTTATCATTTTTAGCTGAGGGCGGTGCTATGTTTTAAGCAAAGTAGAAAGTATTATTCGGGGACTAGGCCATTGCTTCCGCATTATCAGAAGTCCCAGAATAATACCCCAGATATCACTGAGTATAAAGACCTAGTATCTCAGAAAGAGGGATCCTTCAAACAAGATTTCAGGGGTTACCTATATATCCAAGTAGTGTTCCCCACGAAATAAGCAAGTTGAAATTTAGGTTTATATCCCGAACAAACCTACTAAATGTGTAAAAACCTATCGGCATATCATCAGCGAGACTGTTTAAGACTTTTAAACTTTACATATCTTTAGCATACCGTAACTGTCAAGCCGATGTACTATCATTTCCCCTTTTTACACAAGCTCTTTTCTGGTTTTCTATTGTTTTTTGGATTTTGAAAATATCTCAAGTTTTTGGATTTTTGAAATTTTTTACTGTTTTTGTATTTTCTGAAAATATTACCCTACTCTCCCCCTAAATACCAAAACAAGTAAAAAATCGACAAACCATTGCAGATTTCTTCTCAACATCATCATCTACATTGGTACCTTCATCAACGCCAAGAATCTCTTCCAACACCGATAAAAGCTTCATACCATTCAGTTTTAGCAAATATTGAAAACGTGTTTTATCAAATGATTTGGTATGTAAATCAGCTTTTTGCTCGTCTGTGTGGATTTTCTCAATTCGTATCAACTTCTTCTCGAAACAATCTCAAATGAAGTGATGATGAATTTCAATGTGTTTCGTTTTAGCGTGATGAACTGGATTTTTAGTAATGTTAATCGCTGCCTCATTATCAACAAAGATAGGGGTGTTAAGAAATTGCAAACCGTAGTCGCGCATCTGTTGATGGATCCACAAGATCTGAGAGCAGCAGCTGCTAGCATATACATACTCCGCTTCACATGTGGATAAAGCCATAGAGGTTTGCTTCTTGCATTGCCAGGTGACCAATCATGATCCAAAGAACTGACACCCCGCTGTTATTGATTTAGCATTAACTTTGCAGCATCCGAAATCTGAATCGGAATATCCTTCGAGCATGAATTCGCCATCTTTTGGATACCACAACCCCAACGATGGAGTTCCTTTAAGGAAGCGTAATATCCTTTTAACAATTACCATGTGCGAAGCTCTCGGATTAGATTGAAATCTTGCTGCGAGGCAGGTTGGATACATAATATCGGGTCTTGAAGCTGTCAAATACATTAGCGATCCGATCATGGAACGATACAAAGTTTCATCTACCTTCTCTCCGGTGAGATGAGTGTTTATCCCATGGTTCGTCGCTAACGGGGTGGAGGCTGGAGTAGAACCTGACATCCCGAATTTCTCCAAGATATCATGAACGTACTTCGTTTGATGTATGAAAATTCCTTTGGGTAGTTGATCAACCTACAGACCCAAAAACAATTTCATCTCACCCATCGATGACATTTCGAATTTCTACTTCATAACTCGTTCAAAATCTTTGCACAAATTTTCATTTGTTGACCCAAATATAATGTCGTCCACGTATATCTGAACAATATGAAGATGTCCGTCGACCTCTTTGGTGAAGAGAGTGGCATCCACTTTTCCTCGAATGAAGATGTTGGCTAGCAGGCGTTGAGACAATGTCTCATACCAAGCTCTCGGGGCCTGGTGTAAACCTTACAGTGCTTTGTCTAGCAAGTAAACCTTGTCTTTGTGGATTGAATCGGTGAAGCCCGGTGGCTATCCGACATATAGCTCCTCTTTTACCTTCCCATAGAGAAACGCCGATTTAACATCTAACTGATAAACTTTGAAATTTTTCCAAGATGCAAATGCCAGGAAGATTCTGATCGCTTCTAGTCTAGCAACCGGAGCATATACTTCAGTGAAGTCTATACCCTCCTGCTGACTGAAACCCTAGACAACGAGTCGAGCTTTGTTACGAATAATAACCCCTCTATCGTCTCTCTTGCACTTGAACACCCACTTGGTGTTTATCTTCCTTTGACCATCAGGCAAGTCTACTAACTTCCACACTCCTAACTTCTCAAACTGACTCAACTCTTCTTGCATAGCATTGACCCAAGAATCTTCAGTTAGCGCCTCTTTATATGTTCTCGGTTCGATCTGCGAAATAAAACAACTAAGTGAAAACTCAGTTTGTAAAGGTGCAACTGTAGAATAAAAACAAGTAAGCCCTTGGTAAATTTGACATCTAGTGCGGACGCCTGACTGCAATTCTCCAATGATCAGTTCTTCTGGATGGTATGAAAGAGTTCTTGGCATCACCTCGCCTGGAACATCTACCTCGCCCTCCAGATTTGTAATATTTTGATTTGCACCTTGTTCACTGACTGGGTTTGTTTGACTTGAAATCTGAATTTGCTCCCCCTCAGAATCTGAATCACTATGATCAAATACTAGCATGTTCTCAGATTCTTGATTATCATTCTGTGTCGTCTGATTATCAGGATCAGCTTCATTTTGTTGAATATCATCATGTTCTCCATCATTGCTTGGACCTGCTTCATTATCATTTGAAGTTTGTTGCGGTCGCCTTGAATACTCAGCTGGGAACCTTTCCTGCGAAGACTCATACTCTCTCAGAATATCCAACTCATCAAAGAAATCTTCTTCTTCTTCCTTTTCTTCTTCTTCTTCCATGTCAAATGAATCCCACAAAGTATCATAAAGAAAACGCCATGAGTCGCCAGGATTCTGCGGTGGCATTGTGTGACCTTGGCATTCAACATTGTGTGCTTCAATAATCCGCTTCAAGCTTGGAACAAAGACTCATTTCTGAGGACTTGAGTATCCCACAAATATCCCTTCGATGCTCTTTGGACCAAATTTCCCAAAAGGCTCTAGAACTGTGCAGGGAGACCCAAACGGTTCTAAATACTTCAGGTTCGGCTTGCGGTTATTTGTTGGTGCATATTCGGTGACAACAGCTTAATAGTTTGATTATTTAGTCTTTGGATATTTTGTATTGGGCTTAGCTTATTGGTTAGTGAGTTTATTATTGTAATGGGCTTGGAAAATGGCCTAGCCCAGTAGGAAGCCCAGTTCACAGACATGTGGTATATAAACATGTTTTGTGATTAGGGTTTTAGAGGTTAGAGAATTTTAGAGAGAGAAAGTAGAGAGAGAGAGAGAGAGAATTCGAATTAGGGTTGTAGTCAAGATCACAGATAGTGGCTGTGAGGTTGTGAGGGTCTTGAGTTGATTGTAAAATGTTTTGTTTGGATAATCAATAGAGGACCCGTTTGATTGTGAAATTCTGTTTCTACTCGTTTCTGTAATAAATCTGATCTAGAGGATTCCGCACTCTAGGTTAGATAAACAATTCTGTGAAAGATCCATACGAATAGGGGACTTACAATTGGTATCAGAGCATTAGGCTCTTGAAGGCTCGGTTCAGAATTGTGCTTGGAGAAACAGGAAGAAATTTTCGAAATTTTGAAAACCTGAAAAATTAGGGTTTTGAAATTTTCGAAATTTTTGATATAATTTTTCGAATTTGTTGGCTGTTTTGATCTTCTGGTTTGTTTGTTTGGTGGTTTGCAGGATTTCTGGAAAGATTCGGTTGATTCTGGAAAAGTTTTCGGCTGATAGACTTGAAGATTCGAAGACTGTTCTTCGTGTTCTTCGTGTTTATTCAATCAGTTCTTCATAATTTTCGGTTTTAAGTTGCTGATTTGCTGTTTTGATTTTGCAGATTGTGTTGGAGAATCTTCAGAATATAAAACAGATCAAGTTTCCATATTTTCTGGACCAGCGAATTTGTAGTACCTGCGAATTTAACAACTTCGCAGACTCAAGTAGCATATTTACCTGACCAGCGAAATTGGGACATAATATCTCGGTGACCGGCGAAGTTAATCCAAAGGCGACTTTGGTAACCGTGTGATTGTCCACAGCGAAATCATCACGGTTTCAGCGACTTTACAGGTCGTCGTAATCGCGAAATTGACCAGCGAGCTTGACAGCGAACGTTGACCAGCGAATTTGAACAAATAACTGACCAGCGAATTTAGCTGCTAACCAGCGAAATTAACCAGTTGACCAGCGAATTTAACCCAGCAAATTTAAAACCAGCGAAATTAAGAGGTGGAATTTCAGTTGGCAAGCGTCGATAAAATTTCAGTGTTTTGCAAATATAAATTGATCCATAGCTCGTTTGACAGAACCGTTTGGTTTTCGACATTATATATCATTGGATTCGTTTTTTCGAGACGATTCTAACGGTATACTTTGGTAAAAACAGTTTTCAGAAAAATATTGTACGGTTTTATCTGTACGGTTACGGTAAAACGTGTTTAAAGATGGTTAAAGTAGACAATGTTAGTGAGAAAGTTAAGAATTGGCCAAAGCTGAGAAACGTCAAAGAATATTCTATTTGGAAAGAGGAATTTGAGGGATGTGTGAAAAGTGAAGATATCAGAATGTGGTATTGTATGATTGATGGATACATTGCTCCTAGACGTCGTATTGAAGGAAGAGTTAAAGTGATTTCTTATGAGATGATGGATGAATCTGAGAAACTCATGGTAAATGCTGAGAAGAAAGCTTTAGCAGTGATCAAGATGTCCTTGCCTGAGGGAATTAAACATACCATCAAGCACTGTGAGACTTCTTATGAGCTGTGGGAAGCTTTAGAAAAACGTTGTCAGAATTCATCAAGGAAGAGTGTAGGAGGTTGTGCTTTAGATGAAAAAGCAGATGTTGTGGTAGAAAAGAAGAAGAAAGATGATAAGGAGAATGGTGAGAAGAAAGAGACAGAAGTTTCAAAGGGCTTGACTGATGTGAACGGACTTACAGCAGAGGTGAAGGTATCATCAGAATCTGTAAGTCATACATGTCATAATTGCACTGAACTACAAGGTCAAGTTAACAGACTATCGGAACAAAACAAAATTCTGTTAGCTGAATTGGAAAAATTGAAAGAGTCAAATGTTCTTTTGATTAAACGAGAGTCAAATTGTTCAATTAAACTCGAGTCAAATGAACAAAAAATCAGCAGTTTAACAAGCAAAGTCAATGAACTGTTACAGATCATTGATTTGGCTCGTGAAACTGTGAAGGACAAAACTAATGAATTTTCTGATAAGTGCAGGGAATTGGCCGTTGCACAAGACCAAATTCTTGAACTTAAAGGAAAGTTAGACAAGTTTGGAAAATCTTCATTAGTTAGGACTCAAATTCAAGCAAGTTTGAAAAAGAGTAATGATAAAAAGGGTTTGGGGTTTAGTAAATCCTCATCTTCTAAAAATCAAGACTACTCTTTTTTACCTGATGAAAATGAGTTAATTAATTTTGTGTCTACTACACCAGTTGTAGTGGATCCGATAGCTGTGGACTTGCCAAGTAGTCCAGTTTCTTTGAAAGAATCTGTTGAGTCTGACAGTACACCTTATAAATCGGATGAGGATACTGAAGAAGAAAAGAAGAAAACATTTAAAAAGAGATTTAAGAAAAAGAGAAATTACAAGACAAAATCTTGTTTTAGATGTCACAACAAAGGGCACGTGGCGAGTTGTTGTCCTTTGAAGAAAAATAAAGAAAAAGTTGATGAGGTTAAGGAAGGGAATAGGGTTGGTTTGAATAATAATGTTCAACAACATTGTCAATATAATCAACCAAGATTTCAATCTAAGACTTCAACAACAAGACGATTTGATAGACCAAGAAGCAATTTTACACATTTTAGTAATTTTAATGGTAAATCAAATCAGTTTCAAAGTCAAAATAGAAATTTTGGATATCAAAATCGATACAAGACTTCTGGTAATCGAAATTTTCAAAGAAGAAACGAACATAGGGGTTTTAATAACTCAGATGTTCAACAACATCCAAAGTTTTTTCAAAATTCGTGGTATAATTATGGCAGAAGAAGGTATCAAGATAATAATTTTCAAAGGTCAGAAAATTCGAGAGTTTATTGGAACTCTCGTGATCAAAGACCTAGTGGAAGTTATAAATCTTGTTCAACAACGAGTACAACATCCAAGACACCAGTAAGGTGTGATGGATATTGGTTAGAAGCATCTTATGTGGATTTACATGGTCGACCCAAAACCGGTCAGGTTTGGGTTGTTAAGTCTAACTAAGTTGTTGAGTGTGTGCAGGATGACCAAGAAGGACTGTTGATGTGTTCGACAGTGGTTGTTCCTGTAAAGTGTCTGAGGTGAATAGTAGGTTAACATTGGTAACTAACTATTTACTTTAGTGATTGATTTTTCTAAACTTCAAAAGTGAAAAACTTATTGTCAGATTGAAGTGGGAGTCTGTTTGTGTTAATAAATTTCTGTTTTTGAAACTTGCTCCTTAAAAACAAAAATTTAGGGGGAGAAATTTTCCTAAGCCAAAAAGAGTTTAGTTAGTGCGTGAGTTTAGGGGGAGTAAGTTAGTAACTTAAAATTGTTTTTCTTAAAAATCAAAAATAAAAAAAAATTTGAAAAATCAAAAACATAAAAAAATAGAAAATTAAAAAATGAGTTATCACTGTGTGAAAAAGGAGAAATGATAGTACATCAGCAAGTTAGACTGTCACACTGAAACTGAAATTAAAATGCTTAAGTGTGATAGCAGCTTCATTATATGATGTACCAGTAGGCAAAAGCATGAAATAATCAACTTACCAATGTGATATAAACTTAAATAAATTGTGTATGAGTGGGGAACACATCAGTGGTGTATGGTTTAATGACCTTAAATCTTGCGTTGATAGATTGCCAAAATCTGAAGTTTTGGGTCTTTATACTGTTATTTCATCTGGGGATATCAGGGGTGTCCTTCTGCTGCATCCAGATATATGCTGACCTAGACACACACAGGATATCTTAAAAGAGCTAAAAATGCCAAAACCTTGAAAATGAAGAAGCTCTCAAAGAGAGTCATTCAAAAAGTGCAAAAAGCACAAATCATACCAAAAATGGTATCTGTCTTAGCCCTCGATAAGATATTTTGGTCTCTCTGCTGTACGGAAGTACTGACCTGTTCACCATTTATCTATCGTTGAAAAATAAAACGGATGAATTCAGTATACTCACCTACTACGATGAATTTTTGTGCATACCTTGATCGTGGGGGTATATTCTGAAGTGGGACACACTAGTATATCAGTAATAAAATTACCTTAACGTATCATACGGTAATGGTACTTGAAATGTTCATGCATTTTGTTTAAAAGGACAAACATACTGGTAATCGTCTTGGACTGATTTTCACGAAAAATTAAATAAAGAATTATCTAATAGTGTGAAACAGTTTGATTGTGCTGATATGATCTTCTTACCGGTGATTCTCACAAAAATAGAGTGTTTATTGCGTTTGTAAATAGTTTACTGCTTTCTTAAAATATCAAAAATACAAAAATATTTTTTTTTTAAAAAAAAAAAAAGGACTTCCATTTTAAACTGGTGGGTTGTTGTTTTTGCATGATAAGATAAAATATTGGTTTATCTTTAAAATGTGAAAAAGACTAATGGTTTTTCGAGATACTTGCTTGTGTTGCTAAACAGATTGATGCAGTTATCAAAATGAAGTGCAGAATACAAGTAAAGTGCAAATTGAGAGTGAAGATGCGTGAAGATGCATGGTAGGATCCTTCTACTACATTGCAGAAAGAGAGAGATTTGGAAGAGTTGAAGTTTACTTGCTTAACCAAGGATTGCTAGCTAACTGATCTACAATGAATGAAAGTTTTGGAGATTGGAAGCATCAGCTAAGGGGGAGTCTGTTGATGTCAGAAGCTGTGTAGCTGACGCTATCCAAAGACCAAAAGAACACAAGATGTTTGAAGACAAAGTTACACTATGAAGCTGTTGTCAAGGGGGAGTCTGTTGGTGCATATTCGGTGACAACAGCTTAATAGTTTGATTATTTAGTCTTTGGATATTTTGTATTGGGCTTAGCTTATTGGTTAGTGAGTTTATTATTGTAATGGGCTTGGAAAATGGCCTAGCCCAGTAGGAAGCCCAGTTCACAGACATGTGGTATATAAACATGTTTTGTGATTAGGGTTTTAGAGGTTAGAGAATTTTAGAGAGAGAAAGTAGAGAGAGAGAGAGAGAGAATTCGAATTAGGGTTGTAGTCAAGATCACAGATAGTGGCTGTGAGGTTGTGAGGGTCTTGAGTTGATTGTAAAACGTTTTGTTTGGATAATCAATAGAGGACCCGTTTGATTGTGAAATTCTGTTTCTACTCGTTTCTGTAATAAATCTGATCTAGAGGATTCCGCACTCTAGGTTAGATAAACAATTCTGTGAAAGATCCATACGAATAGGGGACTTACATTATTGATCAACTCAAAACATGTCTTGTTGAATTTCTTCACAGTGAGAACCCGGTTGAGAGTATAGCATGCGGCGGATACTGCTTCTGCCCAAAAATTTACTGGTAGCTTTGAATCAGCAAGCATTGTCCTGGCCGTTTCAATTAGTGTCCTGTTCTTTCTTTCAGCTACTCCATTCTGCTGCGGAGTGTAAGGAGCACTATATTCATGCAATATACCTCTTTCATCACAATACTCTTCCATCTTGATATTCTTGAACTCAGTACCATTGTCACTTCTGATTCTTCTAATGCGTATTTGGTACAAATTTTCCATCTTCTTGAAAAGCGTCATCAAATGATCAAACGTCTCATCTTTTGACTTCAGCAATAATACCCATGAAAATCTTGAATAATCATCTGTAACTACAAGACAATAGAGATCCCCTGTAATGCTTTTGACGTTCACTGGACCAAACAGATCCATGTGTAGTCTCTCTAAAGGTCTTGAGACTGAATGGACTTTCTTTCCGGGATGCGATTTCTTCTTTTCCTTTCCTTTGATGCAGCTAATGCACTCCCCCTCAAGATGAAAACCTTTCACATGAACACCAGTAACCAAATCAGTATGCACCAGGTGATTCATTTTTCTCAAATGTATATGACCCATTTTCCGGTGCCACAATTGCGATTCCTTCTCAGTTGCTTTTGACACAAAACAATGAGCCTGACCCGTTGTTGTAGTTGCTACACTCATCTCCAATACATATAAATCATTCACTCTAGGCGCTTTCATGATAATCCATTCTTCAGGGATAACAAAACCTGGTTTCAAGATCAAACATTCTTTGTCAGTAAAGTGAGTGGTATACATTCTATCACAAATATGAGAAATACTCAAAAGATTATTCTCCAGCTCGGCGATGTAGTTAACTCTTTCAAACGTTACAATCCCATTGGATAACGTTCCTTCTCCAACTATTCTGCCACCTTGATTTCCTGCGAAACCTACATAACCTCCATTGAAATCTCTAACATCATACAGCAGGATTTTCTTTCCTGTCATGTGCCGAGAAGCGCCACTATCCATAATCCATCGTGAAACGGATCTTGGAAGCTCCTGCACATTTCAAAAACACTTTAGTTAGATTTAGATGCTACTCCAGCCTCTTTTGACTCGGGTAACTTGACATTAAGGTGACTTTTAGCAATGTAAAGTGGTGGAAAATTCTTGTCATTCATCTTCAAGCTTTCCTCAGATCCAACCTCAACCTTTTTGTATAAGAAAAACTCATCTTTTTTAGGTTGACTGGTTGATTGATCTTTCTTTTGAACATTCTTCTTCTCTGGTGGAGTAGAAGATTGTTTCTCCAATTGTTCATAATAATCCAAAGGAACATCCATC
>JARYGA010000528.1:0-12843 GCA_030545235.1 Helianthus tuberosus
CAGAAGCCTGGTATTGACTACCAGGAAACTTTTAGCCCTGTTGTCAAAGCAACAACAATCCGGGTTCTATTGTCTCTTGCTGTAACAAATCAGTGGTCTCTACGCCAACTTGATGTTCAGAATGCTTTTCTTCACGGCGAATTAAAAGAAACAGTTTATTTACGCCAACCACCAGGTTTTATTGATGCATCCAAACCTGATCACGTCTGCTTGCTGCATAAGTCTCTCTATGGTCTAAAACAGGCTCCACGTGCGTGGTTTGACCGCCTTCGCCACACCTTGCATCATCTGGGTTTCACCGGTTCCAAAACGGATCCCTCGCTTTTTATTCTCAACAATGGTGGAACATTGGTTTATGTTTTAGTCTATGTCGATGACATTATTGTTACAGGCAACAACACCAATGCTATTAATGATGTCATTGCAAACTTGGGCACCTCATTTGCTGTCAAAGACCTAGGGGACTTGCATTACTTTTTGGGTATTGAGGTTATTCGTCATGGCCGGAACTTAATTCTTTCACAGCAAAAATACATTACTGACTTGATTCAGAGAGCTGGAATGACGGATTGCAAACCAGTTTCCTCCCCCATGAGTGCTTCTCAGACTCTCACTCTCGGTGATAGTCCTCTTCTTTTTGACCCGACTAAGTATCGCAAAATCGTGGGTGCACTTCAGTATGCTTCTTTATCCAGACCAGACATCACCTTTGCTGTCAACAAAGTGTGTCAATATATGCAAACTCCCACTGAAAACCATTGGTCAGCTGTTAAAAGAATATTACGTTATCTCAAAGGTACTTCTCACTTTGGTCTTTTCATCCGCCATGACTCTGGTTCCACCCTACATGCGTTTGCTGATGTTAATTGGAGCAATACCTTGCGGGCCTTTTCTGATGCTGATTGGGCCGGCTGTCCCGATGATCGTCGTTCCACGGGGGGGGGGGGGGTTTGCTATATATTTAGGCTCCAATCTCATATCATGGAATGCTAGGAAGCAACGTACAGTGTCTCGCTCCTCTACCGAGTCTGAATATAAAGCTTTGGCTGACACCGTTGCTGAATTAACATGGCTCGAGGCTCTTTTACAGGAACTTGGAATTATCTCAAAGGTCACTCCTACACTTTGGTGCGACAATTTAGGTGCCACGTATCTGTCTGCTAATCCAGTTTTCCATGCTCGGACGAAGCACGTTGAATGTGATCATCATTTTGTTCGTGAAAAGGTGGCTCAAGGAAAACTACAAGTCAAGTTCATCTCTACACATGACCAGCTTGCTGATGTGTTTACTAAGCCCCTATCTACTCAAAGGTTTCTTCTTCTACGATCCAAGTTGCAGGTCGTTCCCCGCCCTCAACTTGCGGGGGGATGATAGACAAAGAAAGATTTCAGGAATCAAATCATTTAGAATAATTTAGATTGATTTAGTTTTCCATTTTTCATTTCCTTTGATTATGTTTCCTTATTTCCTTATGTCCTATATATAGGACCTTTTGTATTGAGTCTATTATTCACTTTTTATATAATACAGAATTCTGTGATTCAATTGTGATCGTTTCTTCTTTGAAGGATCAGATTCGGTAGACTTTGCTTTATTTGAAATGCTTTCTTCCAAATCTGATCCTTTGGGATCAAGAGTTGAATCATCTGTTGAATTGACTTCCACATATTCCTTTTCCTCAGAAACTATGTTTTCAAGAGTTTCTGCAGAATTGGTTTCCACGGATATCTCTTCTTTAGTTTCATCAGTTGAATCAACTGTTGAATTGATTTCCGTGGATCCCTTTTCTTCAGGCTCCGAGATCTCATGAGTTTCCTCAGAGTTGGTTTCTTCGAATATCTCTTCTTCAGCTTCATCAACCTCTAAGTTTCTAACATCAGCTAATTCTGGTTTCTGACACGAAGAGCAGTCTATATTTGAAACTGTTTGACTCTCTTCGGGCGTTGCACTACTTAATTCCGAGTGTTTGTCACACTCAAAATTCCCCGAAGCGCTACGCTCATTATCTGACATACCAGAATCTGCAACTTGAATGTCAGGTTCATCAGATGATCCCTGTTCATCAATTACTTTACTGACACAGTTAAACATATCAACTTTCTCATCTTTATCCTGTTTATAAGTTTCTGATGTATCAGTTGATGTTTCATGTACACTAGAATAGTTACCCGAATCAGTAGAACTGATTTCTGAGTCACTTGAAACAGGTGTTTCAAGTTTATCAGACAAAACATCAGATTTCCCTATTAAAGCATTTTCGTCACGTTCATAATCTAAAACCACAACACCTGAATCATCAGTTTTAATCGGAATACCCCGACTCTCAGCATACCAAGACATAATACAGTTCCAAGTGTAATGATCGGGTTTGGTAGCATCCGAATCATCAGCAACATCACCAACGATTGAATGTGGTTCATCATCCACTCCAGACTGCTCTTCAACTGTCACTGATTCTGCACATGTACTAAAACAGTTAATGTTATCTACAGAATCGGAATCAGAACTTGACATAATTTCTTGGTGCTCCTCAGTTGACGTTTTTACTGGTTCTGTTTCATTTTCTTTTTCAGGTTTTCCAGCAGATTCGTTTGAGCAATTTTGATCCGCATTTTTAACAAAATTCATTGGTTTTTGAAAATCAGCGGGTCTGGCATTCTTTGGTTTGAAAGGCTCCCATGGAACATAATCACTTGGTTTACCATAAATCATTTTATCATAATTTTCCATTTCTTGCTCAGTAGTGGGCAATCTTGAGTAATTATGATTATATGGCGGTGGAACCTGTTTGTAGCCCAAACCCTTACCCTTATTTTCTTTATAAGCAAGTTGCACATCGCACAGATTACGAACAATGTCACTGGAAGTATCAAACTTTTTAAGGTTTAACTCGTTTTGTTTATACTTTCCATTGAGGAGCTCTAGCTCACCCTTCACAGAGTCACATTCAAGAGTTTTAACTGTGAGTCTATGTTTGTAGTCGTGAACCCAACATTGCTGTTGATTCACGTCTCTGTGAAGTTGAGCTATGTCCTTCTTAAGTGCGTCAATCTTTTCATAGAGAATTTTATTGTTCTCTCGAAGACCGATGTACTTTGCCATGACACTGTTGTAATCATCCATCATTTTAGAATTGAGTGCCCTAAGTTGTGCAACCCTATTCCTGCAAGGTTCAGTACACAACAGATAGTTGACAGTGTCAATGAGCGATCTTGGTTTGTCTGGCTGAGTTTGAACTTGGGCTTGGGGTGCTGGTTTGGCCACTTCATCAGGATGAGATACTGTTGATTGTGGGGCCTTCAAATCAGATGATGTAGCAGCCATAGGTGACGGTGAAACTAAGGGAATCTGAGCAGCGTTGAGAGCATCGTTGGGATCAGTAGCAACGGCCTTCTGACAGTTAGACATAGGTGACGATGTGCTTGCATGATTCTGACTCCTCTGTTTGTCCTCCTGGACATATTCATTGACTAAGGATATCACATCTTTAGTTTTCGTTGTACAATGATTACAAGTCCCCGTGATAACTGCAACACGATAGTCCCATGTCTTGCTACGCGGCAAACCGTATAGAAAAGCCCTGTTAATCCTACCAAGTGTCACTTTCAATCCGCTCTTCTCGATTTCAGAAAGCAGTTGCGTAAAACTTCTGATCACGTCTTCTACGGTTTCACCCTCAAAATATCTGAAACTATCGAGTTGTTTCCAGACCAACTCACATTGAGATACAGTGCTTGGAGAATCCATCGTTGAATCAAGCAATAACCTGTAAACTTGCTAACTCAAGCACTCCGCAGACGTATGAACCCCCTTCCTGTATCGCTCGTCAAAAACTTGTCAAGACTTATCAAAACGAACAAACCTTTTTTTTTTTTTAATTTTATAACCCCCTTTTTAATTTTTAGATTTTTCTAAAAAAATTTTAACTTTTAAAAAATAATAATTAATAATTTTTAATATATTATATATAAAACCTTTTAAAATAATAATAAAATAAACTATTTATAATAATATAATTATATATTTTAATATAAACTTTTAATATTAATATATATTAATGATTTAGTAATGATTACCAAATAATTAATATTTTATAATTAATTCAAAAAAAACAAAACGACAATTTCACTGTCGTCTTTCTTCTTCGTCTAAACACCGAACCAACAACCCTAATGTTATCGCAGCCGCCACCACCACAGAACGATGAGACGATAAAGAACGATGGTGAAGACACAAGCGGTGACTGATGTTGGATCGGTAATGGACGGAGAGAGGCAGGTGATGTAGTTGCAGGTGTTGATTATGGTAAACCTGAAGAAACAAGGTGAACGGAAATGAGAGTTGAAAGATGCTCGGAGAATGGCGGTGGTCGGAGGTGGTGATGAAGAGAAGACCGGAGATGATGTGAAGTGATGCAGGTTATGATATGCTCGCCGGAGAAGATAACCGGAGACCAGAAGTGAGGCGGGTGGTCGAAGGAGATAACGGAGCGTTGTAGAAGGAGGTGGCGACGGTGAACAGTGACTACGATGAAGAAGTTACAGATGGTGGTCGTCGGAAGCCGGAGAAGATGACCGGAGATTGATTAAGACTGTGAGGGCGATTATCACAGATGGTGTTATGAAGATGTGTACAGATCTCGGATGGAATGATGAAGATTCGAAATGAATTACGGACGAGCAGGAAAGATGATAATAAGATGGGTTTCGGATGAAACGCACGAGCCCGGATGATGTCGGACGAAACTGAAATGTGTTTTGGATGATTTCGGGTGGAAGAATGTTTGATTTCGGATGAAAGTTGAATGTATCTCGTACGATGCCAGATGATTGCGGATGAAAAGTTGATGATTTCGGATGAATTACATTAACAGGTGATGAAACGTGAATGTTGTTTGATTGCGGATGTTTGAAGATACGTTGCGGATGATTTCGAATGATGAAAGGATGATCACGGATTAATCTCGGATGAATTCGGATGAAGGTTGTTGATCCGAGATGATCTGATGTTGTCGGCTGCTGATGATGATGTTTGAACAGTGATGATGAATAATACTGATGAGATGATGACAGATGATGTAATGAAATATGATGAAGATAATGATGATGATTTTTTGATTAATTTTAACACTATTTGACCAAATCACTGAAGCAAAATATGATGAATTTTTTAAGAAAACGATGAACACGATTAAGAACACGAAGAACACTATGAAGATCTTCAACCAAAATTCAGAATTTCTTGAGTGTTTGATATCTAACTGGCTCTGATACCAATTGTAAGTCCTGAAAATCCGGATTAAACAACGATATCAAACGATCAACAAGGATGAGCGGAATCCAAACTTGATGATCTTCAAGAAATCAAGAACAAGATGAAGATTAGAAGAATTGTTGAATTGAATGCTTAAACTTGCATACAATTAGAATTGTCTAATACAAGTTTCTAAAACAAATCAACCAACCATGCTCCTAATTTCTAACTTCTATTTATAGTAAGGGGTTTCCCCCAAAACCCTAGGCCCATAATTCCCCCAAAGCCCACTCTAATACCCACCATCTTCTAGAAGCTTTGTCCATTTAGCCAATCCTACTAATCCATAAACATATTGGGCCTAACACAAGGTTACCTTCATGCGTCATGCGCCGTTTTGGCTCAACCTTGCAAGGTTACCTTCACGCGCCTTGCGCCGTTTTGGCTCAACTTTGCAAGGTTACCTTCACGCGCCATGCGCCGTTTTGGCTCAACCTTGCAAGGTTACCTTCACGCACCTTCACGAGCCTTGCGCCGTTTTGGCTCAACTTTCCAAGGTTACCTTCACGCGCCATGCGCGTCTTTGGCTCAACTTTGCAACGTCACCTCCATGCGCCATACGCCGTTTTGACTCAGTTTTGCAAAGTCACTTTCATGCGCCTTGCGCTATTTTGGTCCAAGATGCAAAATTCAAGAAAAAACAAACAATAAAAACCACTACTCTTATGAGTCCAGAATCCCTCCTAGACGATAAACTCAACTAGAAGGCACACTGGACCGGGGGGACTTGAAGAGGTATGGTCCCAATTTATGCACACATGGCAAGGACCACACCATCCCTTTTATCCGACATGGAGCCCACATCAGCAAGCGTATCCATAAGCTTCTAGAAGCTTCTGGAAGCTATAAAGGTGACACCAAAGATGCTCCTCCAAACAAAAAGGACAACACGTGTCACCAATAATCAGACGCCATGTAGACCTGCAACACGATCTAAGGACAAGCCGACAGCTGCAGTACTAATTCTCCTACCTGGATGAATAACGGGGCGCCACGTCATCCACTATCCTGACCACGACAGAGGAGACCAAGAGGATATTCCCCTTGGTCGGACAGTTGGCGCCCGGTGGCAGCTGGCAAGGCCTCTCCTCCCTCCTTCATCCTTCGGCTATAAATAGGAACCTTCATCATTCAGGTAGAACATCCTACTCTCCTTGCATTTCACGCACAACACACACTATTTCTCCTCAAAGCAGTACTTATACTCACGCCGGAGGGTGGTCACAAGGAGAACCCCCTATTCTCCTCCTTGTGGCGAGTCACCGGTGTTCTGTTTTGCAGGATTCCAGTCACTGGCGAGTGGAGAAAGAGATTGCCACATAAGAGACTACCTAGCTGGTTAACCTTGGTGTTAACCAGTGTTTCATCAGATTTGGTTTAGTCTCAATTTCACATGGTTATTGCTAATTTGACCTCAATTTCACTTCCGTATTGCTAATTTTATCTCAATTTTACATTGGGTATCAGTTATGTGATTTTAATTTCATACTAGGTATTGCTAATTTGATCTCAATTTCACTTCGGTATTGCTAATTTCATCTCGCTTTTACATCGGGTATCACTAATGTGATTTTAATTTCAGTTGGGTATTTCTAATTTTATAATTGATTAATGACATGAATTCAATTTTTTTGTGTTAATTGATTATGACAGGAATTAATTTTTGTAATATTCGTTGGGTTGAGAAACAACTATATTTCAATCTCATAACGAAATTCATAAACGTATAATCTTGGATCTTAATGAGCAGGTTTGTGCTAAAGACGACGATTGCTACGTCATCAGATCAAGAAAAATGAACAAGGTAAGGTAGATTTGGTAATGTTTTTGAGGCAAATAGTATTCTTTGGTTAATCTACTTTCACATGAACATCTCTATAAGAAAACGAACAACAAATTTATGCAAGTGAGTACACTTTGCCTCATGATTGACACAAGAAATTTGCATCAAGTTGTTAATAGACCTGCATACCCTTTGTCGTGCTATGCAGATGGGTTGTTGAGAATCAAATTAGGAAGAAGGATTTGTTGATTATGTTCTATAAGTTAAAGGTGTCACAGTTGTGTTCTTTTAGTATATTTCTTGCTACCAGTTTGTCTATGCTTTCCTTGATTACAAATTTTATTCAAGATAATAATTGTTTTGTGCAGGGAAAGTCAACAACGTAACTATTGACAAATGCACTATAATGGGTGTTGCATTCACGATTAGTTATGTAATTGTGATTAATGATTATGTACATTTCAAGTAGGGATGAGGTTCGGTGTCGGTACCCAGTACCAAATGCTCATCCTAATTTCAAGTAGAAGGTTTAGTTGATTTGTTTGTTTATGAACACCCCAAATTTAAAGCACAAAAAGATAGAAACACTGACTTTTACATTTGAAAATTAGGATGTTGTTGCTGCTCGTGAAATTATTAACTACAACACTGTTGAGGTGCAATGCCAGGTATCCATTTTATGTGATTCTTTGGAGTTGTTGAATGGTTCTACTACATCATGGAATACTTATACTCAACCTTGTTGTTCGACTATTTCTGTAGGCAACTCTTTTGGTTGCGGTGGTGGTGACAGTGGCATTCTTTTTTCTCAAGTCTGATAAGACAAATGTCAGAGAGGCTGCTAGCACTTGATGAATTTGAGGTATATCATATTTTATCAACATCGGTTCATGCACACTGATTTGGCTTTCACCAATTCAGTAGATGATAGGGATTGGCGAAAAGTGGTACTGTCGGCATGGATGGTGAATAACTGGATCTATTCAATGTAAAAACGAAACTGGTGTGTAAGACATCCCCTTTGGAAATATCTAATTCATCAGTTTCAGTGTGGTTACAGATAATTTGTTCAATGGCAGAATGGTTAACACTTTATATTATATGTTTCTTTTATTGAAATAGGTATGAAATTCTGCTCATTTGTGGCTGATCACAAGGTATATGAATCAAGGGCATTTAGAAGATGCCCGTAAGTTGTTTAATGTAATGGAAGTTAGAAATGTAGTGTCATGGAACTCTACAATATATAGGCATGCCCGAATCATATTGAATCATACTGTTATATCACACGCGGGGCATATGAGGTTGTATTCAATAGGGATGAGCTCGGTACCAAGCGGTACCGAAACTCCTAAAAGATGGGTACCGGTACCGAAAATCCCAGGTACCTGTACCAAAAACGTTATATGTTGTTACCTAATCAGTACCGAAAATTGAGTCGGTACGGGAAAGTCGGTACCGGTACCCTGTGCCATTTTCTCATCCCAGGTACCGGTACCAAAAACGTTATATGTCGTTAACTTATTTAGTTTGTTTCTAGGTAACTGGGAGCTTATAGTGTGTTTAGAAGTGTCTATGTATAAGTTAGTTTAGTTTTACATTATGCATTCTTGAAACAATGGAAAATACAGGACATATGGGAGTAAATCTCAAAGCCTTTTGTCAGTGGATGTCTCGGTTTTATTAAATAGTTTTTGTGCATTTTGACTTAGGTTGGTTTTGCGTTGTTGCGCTATAAACTCCAACTATATTCACCTAAAAATTGCAACTGGCATGAGTGGCATTCGTAAGCCAGCTATGGGAATTTTAAAAGAATGGTACTACCTTTAAGTAAATAAAGAAACTTTTAAAAATGTTGGCGATGCATTGTGAGTTTTCCCAAACAGGTTCTTATGGTGCAAAGAAAAGAAGGTAATGACAAAGAATCAAATAGGATAAACTATTTGTTCTAATGTGTGTTATATGTATCATGCGTAATGTTTGGATGTTGGACTTGTGTTTTTGTAGGATTGATACTCTACAAGAAGTGTTTGGGTTCCCAGTATTCAAAATGACTATGAGTTAGCTTTGGATTTTACACATTTTTCCGGCTAAACATGTCATCAAACATTTGGAAGATTTCTTAGTCAAAGGTGGGATCGTTGCAGAATCTTCTGTTGGCTATATCTTTTATTTTTGTTTAAGAATAAATAATGATAATTTTCACTATATTTTTAATTTGGTCATCTGGGAAATCTGTTTTTGGTCTATCAGGCTGGTCTCTTATGTGTGTTGACTATATGACTAACTAATGGGATTGGAAGATGCCCTCATGGCCTTAGAGGTCTGTTTTTTTTTTTGTGCATCACAACATATTTATGAAAATCACTTGCTTCTATTGTTTGTCCTAATTCGAAAACCTTTACGCTTTATAAAAGATGTACACGACATGATGGCGTATTCAGTTTTTGTTTATATGGTTTTGTACATGTTGATGTTAAAAAACAATTTGGCCTCAAAGTAAGTGATCCTTCTTTGTTTTCAGTTTCTACCCATACTACCTTCCTTCCTGACTTTTTATTCTATTAGAAAATAATGGAGCTCTGTTGTCTTCTGATATGACATGCCAAATAACACTTGAAAAGAATGGAAAGGTCCTTGATATTGATTTGTCGTTTCTTTTAATGTGGTCAGTCATTTTTTACTTATAAGTTAAACGAATTGTACTTTGATATTAAACAAATATTGTTTTTGTTTAGAATGCAAAGAAAATTAGTTGTCATTATTATATAAAAATCCCGTCCATCAAATGGGTATTAAACTAGTTATATATATATATATATATATATATATATATATATATATATATATATATATAGAGAGAGAGAGAGAGAGAGAGAGATAGTGGGGATCCTACGGAAAGTGTGTTTTTCCTAGAAAGTCTAGGAAGCGATCTGGGCCATCCAATGGGTGTGTTTAATGGTTGAGATCATCTTGGTGGCATTTTGGTAATATGTGTTTCTTAAAAATAGGATTATTCTTAAAAATAGGATTATTTAATTAATCAGGGGTAGATATGTCATTTAGCTTGTTTTAAATATGGAAATAATTTTCATTCCATAACCACCCCACATTTCTTGCGATTTTTTTTTTCTCTCTCTCTCTCTCCCTTTCTCTCTCTCTCTCTCTCTCTCTCTTCCTTCTATCCTTCATGAAGAAACACATCAAAGAAAAACACATCATATTAATCTACTAGCTGTTAAAACACAGCGTCAAGAAATCCTCCAGCATTACCAGCATGGATGGTAAAACACAGCGTATGAATCTGCTTGCTGTTAAAACACAACTGTATGAATCTGAATGCTAAAACACAACTGTATGAATCTGCTTGTTGTTAAAACACAACTGTATGAATCTGAATGCTAAAACACAACTGTATGAATCTGCTTGTTGTTAAAACACAACTGTATGAATCTGCTTGCTGTTAAAACACAACTGTATGAATCTGCTTGCTGTTAAAACACAACTGTATGAATCTGAATGCTAAAACACAACTGTATGAATCTGCTTGCTGTTAAAATACAACTATATGAATCTGAATGCTAAAACACAACTGTATGAATCTGAATTATAAAACACAGCGTCAAGAAATCCTCCAGCATTACCAACCTGAATGCTAAAACACAACTCTATGAATCTGAATGCTAAACACAACTGTATGAATCTACTTGCTGTTAAAACACAACTGTATGAATCTGAATGCTAAAACATAACTGTATGAATCTGCTTGCTGTTAAAACACATCACCAAGAACAAGCTGATGGTTTTGCAGTTAAATGTTAATAACCATCTCCACAATCAACAAGTGTGTTTGTGTAGGATCGGATTGAGACCTAAACGAGTCGTTCGGAAGAGCTCAAATCCGTTTCAGAGGCGGAAACGAAGAAACGGATGTCAAAACAGCTTGATACACTTTAAACCTCTTGTATATTCAATTTAACAAAGTTTACAATCAGAGGAAAAACCGGCAGCACCTCGGTATCACTTCTGCAAATCTCCGTTACAAATGACAAGAACATACCCCTATTTATAGTTGACTTGATTTCGCTCTTATGTATATGTCACATAAGCGAAACCCCCCTATACCCTATGAGCGAAACCACTAAGTTACATACGAGCGAAATCAAAAGTTATAACAATCTGACATAAATTGCTTTGTCTTCTTGTGATGTGATGTCATTGATGATGTCATATTGATGATGTCATCATTGTATATGATGACATCATGTTGAATCATATCCGCAACGAACTGAGACTCGATATAAGACGAAGTCGGCAGATGAATGCACTAACAGACTCCCCTCAGATGTTGACAAGTCTTAAGTGTCGAGTCTTTTCAATCTTCAGTCTTTATCAGTCTTTGGGCTTCCTTCAGGATCTCTATCTGGCTTTATCCTATCTCCAACTCTCTTTCAGAATCTCTGGCTCTATCCTGTATCTTCAGACTCTCTTTCTCTAACAGACTCCCCCTCAACTTGTACTGGGATCGTAGTCTGGCTTTCACAGGTTCAGGTATCGCAACCTGACTCACCTGCATATTTCTCTACCCAACACATAAGTTTCATATACGATAAGATATAACAAATTTAGAAACTTTGCTAATCCCTTGAAGACACAACCCTGAATAGAAAGATTTATCATGTCAATTTCTGATGAACCACTTGAATGATTATCATTATCATTTCACACATCTTCAAACAAACTTTCCCAAACCTGTTCGTCATGTTTAGCACTCAGAATTTTGAAAAACAGCTTTTCAACATCAGTTGTCTAAAATCTTTTTGAATTTTCAAAAATTTATGCTAAAACACACCGAAAATCTTTTTGGATTTTTATATAACAGAAATGAAATATAGTAAAGAAATATTTACAAACAATCTTTTTGTGAGTTTGCGTAAGAGGATCATATCAGTTTTTGAGACAAATCACCAACACCGTTAAGCTTTAAACATTTTAGTTCTAAACGATTCACTTAGATTGTCAGTATACTAATCCACTTAAATTCTCACACAAAGTTCAACTGTTTCGAGATACGAGATTAATGTTTTAACCACTTAAACTTAATCGCGTGTCCCACCTCAGAATATACTCCCGTATCCAGATCCCAATATTCAGTCTTACAGGTGAGTATACCTAGATGATATCTGTAAGGGGTTAAATTGTGAAACCGTGAGAGCTCAGGTCAGAACTTCCGTTCAGCAGAGAGATGACGGCTCGACTTTTGGTGGGTCCCCTTTAGAGGATCTTTTTTACAACAACATTAATTAGCAATTTTATTGTCTATTTTTGCTGAGGGCGGCGCTATATTTCAAGCAAACAGAAAGTATTCTCCGGGGACTAGGCCATTGCTTCCGCATTATCAGAAGTCCCGGGATAATACCCCAGATATCACTAAGCATAAAGACCTAGTATCTCAGAAAGAGGGGTCCTTCAAACAAGATTTCAGGGGTTACCCATATATCCGAGAGATGTTACCCACAAATTAAGCAAGTTTGAATTTAGGTTTATATCTCGACACAATCTACTAAATGTGCAAAAACCTACTGGCATATCATCAGTGAGACCATTTATCACTTTTTAACTTTCCATTTCTTTAGCATGCCGCGATCGTCCACTGATGTACTATCATTTCCTCTTTTTCACAACAAAACTCATTTTTCATTTTATCATGTTTTTTATTTTTTCAAATTTTCAAATGTTTTTGGAT
>JARYGA010000529.1:0-43218 GCA_030545235.1 Helianthus tuberosus
AGGGACAACCAAGAGGAGTTCTTGACAATCCTTGGATGTTGATAGCGGTTGTTCCAGAGACATAACGGGTAACATTTCACTGTTGCAAAATATATATTTCTTTACAGTTGATATGTTTGGTTTGAAGAGTATAAGAAAAGTAAGACTAGATTAGCGAAAAGGTACAAATATGAATTTCATGTTCTAAATTTTGATATTTGATTAGTCTTAAATCTGATGATGGAACAGTTAAATCAAAACAACAAAAATATTTTCGTTTTCTTTTGTGTTTCTCTTTGTACATACGTTTTCGTTGTTAGATAAATTTGTGCATAAGATTTACGCACAAATTTAGGGGGATATCCTGAGATATCTGTAAATCGAGAAAATGAGAAAATACAAAAACTTTCGAAAAACAGAAAAATCAAAAATATTTTGTTGCAAATATGGAAAATGAAATAATTTCACTATGTGGATTAAGGTTGACTCATGTAAGACCAATATTGAAATGGTTTGACTCTAGAGTGATATGTTGGTAGGCTTTATCCTGATGGCTAGATTCTTTGACTAGTTCTGTGTAGAACACTAACATTATTCTATGACCTCAGGAAAGAACGTCACTTGGAATTAGGATATGGCTAGTTGAATGTGTGTGTGATGTCTCGATACACACAATTTCATTCTAGTTCTGAAATCTTTTCTGACCAACTCGTGTATCTCCTCTGTTTTGCGTGAGCAAAGACCTGTAGGTGCTAGGCAACATCGGCTTCTGTTTTGCGTGAGCAAAGACCTAGTTGTACGTTGTCGCGCTATATATCAATTACACCCGAAAGAGGCCCTCTAGTGCCCAAAAGAAACCCGAAAAAACCTATATCAAACTGAGAAAACTCATTTGATCTGTATATTTTATCCATCTCTACAAATGATTTATTCTGTCCTTCTCTCAATCCAGTCCTAGTCAAGGTTTCAGAATCCTAGAACGGGCTTGTGAAATATGTGGTAGGGAAACTACACGTATGACAGCGTATTCTGATCAAAATTCCAGGATTTGATTGTGATTGAATTGATTGCTCATATAAATCAAAATGAAAACATGATAAATCAATTGCAGACTGTTATATGAAAAAGGCCTAAGGAGATAAGTTTAAGTAGACAAACATACTGGCAATCGCTCGGATCACCCAAAGTAAATTAGTGTTGATAAGTGTAGTCTAGCCTGAAACACTGTGATTTGATCCCATTGCAACTGTAATTGTATAATTAATTTCTTTGTTTATTTATGTTTTAGTTTATCTTGTTAGTTTTTATAAAATCAAAAATCCAAAAATAGAGTGTTTATTTGTTTTACTAAAAAAAATTTAACCGTTCTTGAAGATTTGATTGGTCATCATAAATTGAATGAAATTTGAATTGTGAAATCCGAGTATAAATACATGGATGTACCGAGTGTTCATATGGTACTTTCCCTCTGTTGTTTAGAAATGTTGCTTGTGAATTTTTTGAGCATATGCAGAATTTGATTTAAATCAAGAAACAGGGGTTGTTGAAGATTGAGATGTTGTTGGCTGCTAATAAAGCATGAAGCATCACAACAACAAGAGGTGCCTGAGTCAGAAGAACCAGATACGAGTCATCATCTAACAGTGATAGTACATTTGAAGAAGTACCTGTGAACCTGCTTGAAATAGAAGACATTGACAAAGAAAAGAGTTGATAAGAATCCTCCTCTTGCATTCTTTTCAACAAGATTTTCAAGCAAAGCTGATCGTGATTTTGAATAACAAAGATCCCAAGTTTGAAGATATAAAGATGAAGTATCTTCCCATAGAGACATGAGATAGACAACAGTTTGATAAAGACAACATAAACCTAGGGGGATATTGTAAGGCCATATAATAGTGTAGGTTTAGCAAACACAATTATAGGCTTTTGGGGTTAGCCTTGTAGTGGGTTAGATAATATTGGGATAAGCCATGTGGACTATTATGTGATTTGGGCATGTTTGGTTAGTAATATTGTGCATGTGGGCTTGGCCTAGTCTGTAACTAGGTCACCTATGTAACTATAAATAGGGTGAACCTAGTTCATTATTAGGTTGGCTGTTCACATTCCTATTTTTCTTATCATTTTGAGTCCTTGAGTACCAGACGGTTCCTGAAACCGTGTGCTCTTGTTCAATATAATCAAGTTATTGATTTCTTGTGTTTTGTATTTTCGTGTTAAACTTGAATCTCACCAAGTTTGGATTCCGCCCATTCTTGGTGATTGTTTGATATCAGTGTTAGATCCGTTTTTGGGACTTACACTAACGCTCGAAAAGAAAAAAGAGGCAAAAGTGATACAAACATAATGGACTTGACATCTCGTGGGTAACAGAACAACGGTGTATGATTTCATGGTCTTAAATCCTGCGTTGATAGATAGCCAACATCTGAAGTTTTGGGTCTTTATGCTGATGAATCATCCAGGATATCAGGGTTGTCCCTCTGTTGCATCCAGATTATATGCAGACCTGGACACAGTCAGGATATCTCGAAAAAGAGCCACAAAAGGGCCAAAACCTGAAAATAAAAGAAATCTCTCTAAAAAAGAGAATTTCGTGTGCTATTAAAGCCAAATCCGTACCGTTAAAGGTATTTGTCTCACCCTCGTCAGAACTTCTCTGGTCTCTCTGCTGCACGGAAGTACTGACCTGTTCACCAGGAAGTCTGGCATTGAAAAATAAAAAGGATGATCTCAGTATACTCACCTACTACGATGAACTGTTGTGCTTACCTTGATCGCGGGGTATACCTTGGAATGGGACACAAGGATATTACTGTATAATTCTACATAAAAGCGTATCACAAAGCTAAAAGTTGAAGTTTGAGCGTTGGATTTAAGAGGACAAGCGTATTAACAATCGTATGGACCAGTCCAAGTAAGCGAAGGGCTGAAAAGTGTTCCTTAATCAGCTCGAAAACGTTTGATCCTGTGGCAGTCCTCCCAATTCTACACCTGTGTTAGAATACCCCAGTGTTAGTATAATTTTCCTCATATTATTATCTTATTATTATATTAGTTTCTAATAGGTGCTCGGTGGGTCGTTTCGTTGATTTTGAAGGGGATATTTTGCTAATCTTGAAAAGTTGATTAAAATAATAATAAAAAAAGGGATCTGGATGGCCCACTGTTTCGGATGGGACCCATCAAGAATTGACTTTGTCAATCCTGAACAGGCCCATCATTTCGGACCAAGCATCCGAAATGGGCCTGACCCATAAGCCTATTTCGGATGTATTTAATGTGAAAAGGACAAAGGTCCGAAACACATTTCGAATCATCTCGGACTAAAATTCTCTCTCAACTTCTCTCATTTCGGACGATCTCGGATACATTTCGGACTGAAGGTATACCATTCCGGATTACAAAGCAGCATTACGGAAGATCTCGAACCAGAGATGATAATCTAGGATGATTCCAGACTGGGAGATCATCATCACTGATGATTCCAGATAGGGAGATTTTCATCACGGATGATTTTGGACGGAATATCGTTCCGGATGAAGAAGTTCATCCGAGATGAACCCCATCATTCCGGACCTTAACCAGTTCTGACTTGACCTTTGACCTGATCCTTGATTTGAACCTTTTCAAATGAACTTTTGGACTGTTTGGACTGCTTTAATGACATGTCTACTTATGTTCGAATTTTCGACGTGTTGATTTTATTGACTCGTCGTTAATCTAAATACAAGTTGACTTTAATGTTAAAATGATCTAACGACGACATCTTAGTGCAGAAAATGGCTGGTGCAATGATGAAAGAAGGAAATCAACGACAATTGGAAGTAAACGAGTTTCATAATCAAGCGGGATACTTGTCAGACCCTCCAGCATATCAAATAGAGCTATTTGGATCTCTAATAAGGGGATTGAACAATTGTCCTCTCACGCACGCTTTAAGAGCAAATCTTGTCATGTGCAATAGCTGCATTAATACGTTTTGGAATACCGCAAAGATAAACAGGCAAGGAGCAGGATCGATTGAAGCTACAGTGCAAAAGACGAAGATTGTCGTGACTGAGACAACAATACGAGAAGTGTTAAGACTGGGAGATCAGCCGCATCATCCTACATTATATGATCAAGCTAGAGTTCAAGCTGCATTAAGAAGGATGAGCTATGAAGGTGGTTATCCAACTGTCCTAAAGAAACTATTCCCACCATATTGGAGGCTTTTAGTTCACTTTTTCCTTCAGTGTATTGCTGAAAACAAGGGTGGATGGGATCTGCTAAACAAAACGCAAACATTTGCAATTGTGGCATTAGTGAATGGATGGGATTACAATTTTTCAGCTTTCATCTTAAATAATATGAAGAAAATTCTCGATGACCTGAAAAAGAAGATTTTCATGCTATATCCAAGGTTCATTCAGATGATTCTTGTTGATCGATACCCAACGTTAGTCAAGGGCCCGAATTTCATCAATTTGAAGCCAATGGGGCCAGGATGTTTTGAGAACGCATGTAGAAATAAGAGAGCCAAGCATCATAATTTCGAGGCGAGGTTTCCACTTGAGAAGCATGGGAGGTTTGCCGATGTTGTGCAAGGAGCTCCTGCTGCACCAGCTCCTCCATTCGTCCCTGTTGCTCTAGTTCCGCCTCCAATCAATGCACAAATAGCAGAAGAGCATGATGTACAGCTCATGCAGCAAGTACAACAGGCAAATGATGATGAAGATGAAGTTCTTTTAGTTGATTCTTTGATCAGAGACAGACTGGAGTGAAGAAACAGATTCCGAAAGAGAAGTGGAAATAGTGATGTCTGATAAGGAAGAAGATGTCGTTCGTCAGCCTGTGCCGATGACCTCTGAGAATCTAGCAGCTTTACTTCAAAGCTTAAAGGGTGGTGATAGAATCCCTCCATCCGTCTCCACTACTGACACTCAAGAAACAACTGCTGATGTTACTGAAGAATCAACTCAAAAGAAACAAAGAACCGACACCGCAGCTGAAGACACTCTTTTTGGGCCTTCGACTGCCCCTGAGTCCACTCCTATCATTGATCCTAAACCTGATCCACCAACAACTGATGCATCGAAGAAAACAAACCTTGAGGACCCAGACTTGTATGATTTCAACTTCGATTTTGAAACCACCCCTCACAGCCAGGTAGTTCAAGTGGTGGTATTCATTTTGAAGCAGGAAGTTCTAGTGGCACTCATACAGCTGAGCATAATGAAGCAGCATTTCGATATGCAAGCGAAAAGAGACAAGACTTGGAGAGCGACAGCGATAGTGATGAAGATGAATATGCTAAGAGATTGAAAAGGCATGTAGTGGTACTGGAACAAGATGCATAGCTAAAGAATGCTCAGATTGTTTCTCTCCAACAAGACGCTACATTGAAAGAAGCTCAGATCACTTCACTATAATCTCAACTTACTAACAGAGATCTCACCATAGATCAGCTACAGGGTGATGTAGGGATGTTGATGTCAACTGTTTATGATCTAAAGGCAAAACTTGAGAAGAAATTTGGAAATTAATTTGTGGATAAAGAAGATGAACAGTTTTATGTGGGCAGAACCGAACAAACTCCAGAGCAAAGAGCAGCAGCTGAAGCTGAGCGTGCAGCAGCATTAGAAGCTTATTTGGCTGCTAAACTAAAGAAGTTAAGCAGCAAATCCAAGAAGAGGCGAGAGGAGAAAGAAAAAGAAAAACAAAGTAAAAAATAGTTGCTGGTGATAAAGAATCAAGATATGAATCCTCTGGATGAAAACATTCTGCTAAAGGATCCCTCGACAAGGCCCGACAGAAGTGGCATGTTGGAGGTATGAACTAGACAAACAGATGTGGTTGATTACTCGAAAGAGTGGGCATAGGGAATATTATGGCAAAGAAAGTCAATTTGAATCTTGGACTCAGATTGACTTGAAGACACTATTACGTGCTCCTTACTATGATCCAGATCTAAGCAAGAAAGGCAGAGGTTGGGCATTCCACTTACGTCTTGAAAAGGAAGTGAGAACAAACTTTGCGACTATGAAGACTGCTGAGCCAATAGTGAGAAGAAATCCTGGTGTTCGTGATTATTTCACCAGAAGGACTGTCAAATCAATCATCTGGCCTCCCACTCATAAAGAGAAGATCATTCCTCTTACAAGAAAATTTGAGAAAGGAATACTGAAGAAGTTCAAGTTCTGGGCCTATGATCCTAAAATGGCCGAAGCTGTCGTAGTTACTGAAGAACAGTCCATCAAGATCCCTAATTCTTACGACCTGATGAGTTTTCATGAAGAAGACATCATGATTCTTACAAGTCATCAAATCCGAACCAGCGAAAAGTGTGAGGAATGTGCCAAATCTTGGACAAGTGTTGCTGCCAACATCTTGAAGAATTATCTCTTTGCTGATCCTCCACCAGGTCCACATGATCCAAGGGTTTGATACGTTTACTTATCCAATAAACCTAGGGGAGATAGTTAGGCCCTTAAAGGCTTATGGATAAGTAAATTAGTGGATTAGTAGGAGTATTGGGTTAATTGTTGGTTTTGGGCTTATTTGGGTAGTCATGGGCCTAGGGTTTAGGGAGCATCCTCCCTATTCCCTTCTCTAAATAGCAAGTGATGTATTAGGTGCATGGTGGGTGATTGTTGGTAGATCTTGTATTTGACAAAGCTTTATATGCAAGATTTGAATCTTTTGGAATAGATAATCATCCTTCTTCATCTCTTTATTTCTTTGCAACTTGTTTGTGTGATTCCGCCACCTTAGGAGTTGTGCGATATCAATATGATCTCGGTTTTGGGACTTACAATTGTGAACCTTACGCCTTTTTTACTATCTGATTGAGGTTCTCGGCATTGAAAAATCTTCTTAAACTAAATCACACGTGTATATGTTGACATTTAAGAGATATACAGTCAAGAAAATCAAGAGCTATGGTGATATATGTGCGGATTAGAAACCAAAAAATATACACTCAAAAAATGGCTACACTTTAAGGAATGTGTTTAGTGACGGCATCAGATTCCTAATTGATGGAGAAAGGTCTGGTGGCAAGAAAAGCTTCTTCTAGGAGGTTGTCAACTGTTTTCGCTCGACGATTCCATTCTTGGGTGGTTGGTTTGGCCCTTGATCCTGTAACTCGAATCCTATCCCGGTATATCCCATTTTAGTTTTACACCATTGTGAACCTTACGCCTTTTTTACTCTCTAATCGAGGTTCTCGGCATTGAAAAATCTTCGCAAATTAAATCACACGTGTATATGTTGACATTTAAGAGATATACAGTTAAGAAAATCAAGAGCAATGGTAATATATATGCGGATTAGACACCAAAAATTAAATAGTCAAAAAAAGGCTACAATTTAAGGAATGTGTTTAGTGATGGCAACAGATTCCTAATTGATGGAGAAAGGTCTGTTGGCAAGAAAAGCCGCTTCCAGGAGGTTGTCAAGTGTTTTCGCTCAACGATTCCATTCTTGGGTGGTTGGTTTGACCCTTGCTCCTGTAACTCGAATCCTAGCCCGAAATATCCCATTTTACTTTTACACCATTGTGAACCTTACGCCTCTTTTACTCTCTGATCGAGCTTCTTGGCATTGAAAAATCTTCGTAAGCTAAATCACACGTGTATATATTGGCATTTAAGAGATATATACAGTCAAGAAAATCAAGAGCAATGGTGATATATATGCGGATTAGACAACAAAAAATAAACACTCAAAAAATGGATACAATTTAATGAATGTGTTTAGTCACGGTATCAGATTCCTAATTGATGGAGAAAAGTCTGGTGGCAAGAAAAGCCGCTTCCAAGAGGTTGTCAGGTGTTTTTGCTTGAAGATTCCGTTCTTGGGTGGTTGGTTTGGCCCTTGTTCCTGTAACTCGAATCCTAGCCCGGTATGTCGCATTTTAGTTTTACACCATTGTGAACCTTACGCCTTTTTTACTCTCTTATCAAGGTTCTTGGCATTGAAAAATCTTCGTAAACTAAATCACACGTGTATATGTTGACATTTAAGAGATATACAGTCCAGAAAATCAAGAGCAATGTTGATATATATGCGGAATAGACACCAAAAAATAAACTCTCAAAAAACGGCTACAATTTAAGGAATGTGTTTAGTGACGACATCAGATTCCTAATTGATGGAGAAAAGTCTAATGGCAAGAAAAGCTGCCTCCAGGAGGGCGTCAAGTGTTTTCGCTGTACGATTACATTCTTGGGTGGTTGGTTTGGCCCTTGTTCCTGTAACTTGAATCCTAGCCTGGTATATCCCATTTTAGTTTTACACCATTGTGGACCTTACGCCTTTTTTACTCTCTGATCGAGGTTCTTGGCATTGAAAAATCTTCGTAAACTAAATCACACGTGTATATGTAGACACTTAAGAGATATATAGTCAAGAAAATCAAAAGCAATGGTGATATATATGCGGATTAGACACCAAAAAATAAACTCTTAAAAATTGGCTACAATTTAAGGAATGTGTTTAGTGATGGCATCAGATTCCTAATTAATGGAGAAAGGTCTGGTGACAAGAGAAGTTTCTTCCAGGAGGTTGTCAAGTGTTTTCGCTCGACAATTCCATTCTTGGGTGGTTGGTTTGGCCCTTGATACTGTAACTCGAATCCTAGCCCGGTATATCCCATTTTAGTTTTACACCATTGTGAACCTTACGCCTTTTTTACTCTCTGATAGAGGTTCTCGGCATTGAAAAATCTTCGTAAACTAAATCACACGTGTATATATTGACATTTAAGAGATATACAGTCAAGAAAATCATGAGCAATGGTGATATATATGCGGATTAGACACCAAAAAATATAAACTCAAAAAATGGCTACAATTTAAGGAATGTGTTTAGTGACGGCATCAGATTCCTAATTGATGCAGAATGGTCTGGTGGCAAGAAAAGCCGCTTGAAGGAGGTTGTCAAGTGTTTTCGCTCGACGATTCCATTCTTGGGTGGTTGGTTTGGCCCTTGTTCCTGTAAGTCGAATCCTAGCCCGGTATATCCCATTTTAGTTTTACACCATTGTGAACCTTACGCCTTTTTTACTCTCTGGTCGAGGTTCTCGGCATTGAAAAATCTTCGTAAACTAAATCACATGTGTACATGTTGACATTTAAGAGATATACAGTTAAGAAAATCAAGATCAATGGTGATATATATGCGGATTAGACAACAAAAAATAAACACTCAAAAAATGGCTAGAATTTAAGGAATCTGTTTTGTGAAGGCATCAGATTCGTAGTTGATGGAGAAAGGTCTGGTGGTAAGAAAAGCCGCTTGCAGGAGGTTGTCAAGTGTTTTCGCTCGACGATTCCATTCTTGGGTGTTTGGTTTGGCCCATGTTCCTGTAACTTGAATCCAATCCCGGTATTTCCCATTTTAGTTTTACACCATTGTGAACCATACGCCTTTTTTACTCTCTGATCGAGGTTATCAGCATTGAAAAATCTTTGTAAACTAAATCACACGTGTATACGTTTACATTTAAGAGATGTACAGTCAAGAAAATCAAGAGCAATGGTGATATATATGCGGATTAGACACCAAAAATAAACACACAAAAAATGGCTACAATTTAAGGAATGTGTTTGGTGACAGCATTAGAATCCTAATTGATGGATAAAGGTCTGATGGAAAGAAAAGCTACTTCAAGGAGGTTGTCAAGTGTTTTCGCTCAACAATTCCATTCTTGGGTGGTTGGTTTGGCCCTTGTTCCTGTAACTCGAATCCTAGCCCGGTATATCCCATTTTAGTTTTACACCATTGTGAACCATACGCCTTTTTTACTCTCTCATCGTGGTTCCCAGCATTAAAAAATCTTTGTAAGCTAAATCACACGTGCATATGTTGATATTTAAGAGATTTACAGTCAAGAAAATCAAGAGCAGTGGTGATATATATGTGGATTAGACACCAAAAAATAAACACTCAAAAATGGCTACAATTTAAGGAATGTGTTTAGTGACGGCATCAGACTCCTAATAGATGGAGAAAGGTCTGGTGGCAAGAAAAGCTGCATCCAGGAGGCGGTCAAGTGTTTTCGCTTGACAATTCCATTCTTGGGTGGTTGGTTTGACCCTTGTTCCTGCAAATCGAATCCTAGTCCGGTATATCCCATTTTTGTTTTACACCATTGTGAACCCTACGCCTTTTTTACTCTCTGGTCGAGGTTCTCGGCATTGAAAAATATTCGAAAACTAAATCACACATGTATATGTTGACATTTAAGAGACATACAGTCAAGAAAATCAAGAGCAATGGTGATATATATGCGGATTAGACACCAAAAAATTAACACTCAAAAAATGGCTACAATTTAAGGAATGTGTTTAGTGACGGCATCAGATTCCTAATTGATGGAGAAAGGTCTGGTGGTAAGAAAAGCTGCTTCCAGGAGGTTGTCAAGTGTTTACACTCGACGATTCCATTCTTGGTTGGTTGGTTTGGCCCTAGTTCCTGTAACTATAATCCTAGCCCGTTATATCCCATTTTCGTTTTACACCATTGTGAACCATACGCCTTTTTTACTCTCTGATCGAGGTTCTCGGCATTGAAAAATCTTCGTAAACTAAATCACACGTGTATATGTTGACATTTAAGAGATATACAGTCAAGAAAATCAAGAGCAATGGTGATATATATATGCGGATTAGACACCAAAAAATGAACGCTCGAAAAATGGCAACAATTTAAGGAATGTGTTTAGTGACGGCATCAGATTCCTAATTGATGGAGAAAGGTCTGGTGGCAAGAAAAGCTGCATCCAGGAGGTTGTCAAGTGTTTTCGTTCGACGATTCCATTCTTGGGTGGTTGGTTTGCCCTTGTTCCTGTAACTCGAATCGTTGTCCGGTATATCCCATTTTTGTTTTACACCATTGTGGACCTTACGCCTTTTTTACTCTCTGATCGAGGTTCTCGGCATTGAAAATCTTCGAAAACTAAATCACACGTGAATATGTTGACATTTAATAGATAAACAGCCAATCAAGAGCAATGGTGATATATATACGGATTAGACACCAAAAAATAAACACTCAAAAAATAGCTACAATTTAAGGAATATATTTAGTGACGGCGTCAGATTCCTAATTGATGGAGAAAGGTCTGGTGGTAAGAAAAGCTGCTTCCAGGAGGTTGTCAAGTGTTTACACACGACGATTCCATTCTTGGGTGGTTGGTTTGGGCCTAGTTCCTGTACCTAGAATACTAGCCCGGTATATCCCATTTTCGTTTTACACCATTGTGAACCTCACGCCTTTTTTACTCTCTGATTGAGGTTCTCGGCATTGAAAAATCTTCGTAAACTAAATCACACATGTATATGTTGACATTTAAGAGATATACAGTCAAGAAATTAAGAGCAATGGTGATATATATGCGGATTAGACACCAAAAAATAAACACCCAAAAAATGGCTACAATTTAAGGAATGTGTTTAGTGACGGCATCAGATTTCTAATTAATGCAGAAAGGTCTGTTGGAAAGAAAAGCTGCTTCCAGGAGGTTGTCAAGTGTTTTCGCTCAACAATTCCATTCTTGGGTGGTTGGTTTGGCCCTTGTTCCTGTAACTCGAATCCTAGCCCGGTATATCCCATTTTATTTTACACCATTGTGAACCATACGCCTTTTTTACTCTCTGATCGAGGTTATCAGCATTGAAAAATCTTTGTAAACTAAATCACACGTGTATACGTTTACATTTAAGAGATGTACAGTCAAGAAAATCAAGAGCAATGGTGATATATATGCGGATTAGACACCAAAAATAAACACACAAAAAATGGCTACAATTTAAGGAATGTGTTTGGTGACAGCATTAGAATCCTAATTGATGGATAAAGGTCTGATGGAAAGAAAAGCTACTTCAAGGAGGTTGTCAAGTGTTTTCGCTCAACAATTCCATTCTTGGGTGGTTGGTTTGGCCCTTGTTCCTGTAACTCGAATCCTAGCCCGGTATATCCCATTTTAGTTTTACACCATTGTGAACCATACGCCTTTTTTACTCTCTCATCGTGGTTCCCAGCATTAAAAAATCTTTGTAAGCTAAATCACACGTGCATATGTTGATATTTAAGAGATTTACAGTCAAGAAAATCAAGAGCAGTGGTGATATATATGTGGATTAGACACCAAAAAATAAACACTCAAAAATGGCTACAATTTAAGGAATGTGTTTAGTGACGGCATCAGACTCCTAATAGATGGAGAAAGGTCTGGTGGCAAGAAAAGCTGCATCCAGGAGGCGGTCAAGTGTTTTCGCTTGACAATTCCATTCTTGGGTGGTTGGTTTGACCCTTGTTCCTGCAAATCGAATCCTAGTCCGGTATATCCCATTTTTGTTTTACACCATTGTGAACCCTACGCCTTTTTTACTCTCTGGTCGAGGTTCTCGGCATTGAAAAATATTCGAAAACTAAATCACACATGTATATGTTGACATTTAAGAGACATACAGTCAAGAAAATCAAGAGCAATGGTGATATATATGCGGATTAGACACCAAAAAATTAACACTCAAAAAATGGCTACAATTTAAGGAATGTGTTTAGTGACGGCATCAGATTCCTAATTGATGGAGAAAGGTCTGGTGGTAAGAAAAGCTGCTTCCAGGAGGTTGTCAAGTGTTTACACTCGACGATTCCATTCTTGGTTGGTTGGTTTGGCCCTAGTTCCTGTAACTATAATCCTAGCCCGTTATATCCCATTTTCGTTTTACACCATTGTGAACCATACGCCTTTTTTACTCTCTGATCGAGGTTCTCGGCATTGAAAAATCTTCGTAAACTAAATCACACGTGTATATGTTGACATTTAAGAGATATACAGTCAAGAAAATCAAGAGCAATGGTGATATATATATGCGGATTAGACACCAAAAAATGAACGCTCGAAAAATGGCTACAATTTAAGGAATGTGTTTAGTGACGGCATCAGATTCCTAATTGATGGAGAAAGGTCTGGTGGCAAGAAAAGCTGCATCCAGGAGGTTGTCAAGTGTTTTCGTTCGACGATTCCATTCTTGGGTGGTTGGTTTGCCCTTGTTCCTGTAACTCGAATCGTTGTCCGGTATATCCCATTTTTGTTTTACACCATTGTGGACCTTACGCCTTTTTTACTCTCTGATCGAGGTTCTCGGCATTGAAAATCTTCGAAAACTAAATCACACGTGAATATGTTGACATTTAATAGATAAACAGCCAATCAAGAGCAATGGTGATATATATGCGGATTAGACACCAAAAAATAAACACTCAAAAAATAGCTACAATTTAAGGAATATGTTTAGTGACGGCGTCAGATTCCTAATTGATGGAGAAAGGTCTGGTGGTAAGAAAAGCTGCTTCCAGGAGTTTGTCAAGTGTTTACACACGACGATTCCATTCTTGGGTGGTTGGTTTGGGCCTAGTTCCTGTACCTAGAATACTAGCCCGGTATATCCCATTTTCGTTTTACACCATTGTGAACCTCACGCCTTTTTTACTCTCTGATTGAGGTTCTCGGCATTGAAAAATCTTCGTAAACTAAATCACACATGTATATGTTGACATTTAAGAGATATACAGTCAAGAAATTAAGAGCAATGGTGATATATATGCGGATTAGACACCAAAAAATAAACACCCAAAAAATGGCTACAATTTAAGGAATGTGTTTAGTGACGGCATCAGATTTCTAATTAATGCAGAAAGGTCTGTTGGAAAGAAAAGCTGCTTCCAGGAGGTTGTCAAGTGTTTTCGCTCAACAATTCCATTCTTGGGTGGTTGGTTTGGCCCTTGTTCCTGTAACTCGAATCCTAGCCCGGTATATCCCATTTTATTTTACACCATTGTGAACCATACGCCTTTTTTACTCTCTGATCGAGGTTCTTGGCATTGAAAAATCTTCGTAAACTAAATCACACGTGTATATGTTGACATTTAAGAGATATACAGTCAAGAAAATCAAGAGCAAAGGTGATATATATGCGGATTAGTTACCAAAAAATAAACACTCAAACACTGGCTACAATTTAAGGAACGTATTTAGTGACGACATCAGATTCCTAATTGATGGAGAAAGGTCTGGTGGCAAGAAAAGCTGCTTCCATGCGGTTGTCAAATGTTTTCGCTCGATGATTCCATTCTTGAGTGGTTGGTTTGGCCCTTGTTCCTGTAACTCGAATGCTAGCCCGGTATATCTCGTTTTAGTTTTTCACCATTGTGACCCTTACACCTTTTTTAATCTTTGATCGAGGTTCTCGGCGTTGAAAAATATTCTAAAACTAAATCACACGTATATATGTTGACATTTAAGAGATATACAGTTAAGAAAATCAAGAGCAATGGTGATATATATGCGGATTAGACACCAGAAAATAAACACCCAAAAAATGGCTACAATTTAAGAATTGTGTTTTGTGACGGCATCAGATTCCTAATTGGTGCAGAAAGGTCTGGTGGCAAGAAAAGCTGCTTCCAGGAGGTTGTCAAGTTTTTTCGCTCGACGATTCCATTCTTGGGTGAATGGTTTGGCCCTTCTTCCTGTAACTCGAATCCTAGCCCGGTATATCTCATTTTAGTTTTACACCATTGTGAACCTTACGCCTTTTTTACTCTCTGATCGAGGTTCTCAGCAATGAAAAATCTTCGTAAACTAAATCACACGTGTATATGTTGACATTTAAGAGAAATAAGTCAAGAAAATTAAGAGCAATGGTGATATATATGCGGATTAGACACCATAAAATAAACAACCAAAAAATGGCTACAATTTAAGGAATGTGTTTAGTGACGGCATCAGATTCCTAATTGATGGAGAAAGGTCTGGTGGCAAGAAAAGCCGCTTCCAGGAGGCTGTCAAGTGTTTTCGATCGACGATTCCATTCTAGGGTGGTTGGTTTGGCCCTTGTTCCTGTAACTTGAATCCTAGCCCCGTATATCCCATTTTAGTTTTGCACCATTGTGAACCTTACTCCTTTTTTACACTCTGATCAAGGTTCTCCGCATTGAAAAATCTTCGTAAACTAAATCGAACGTGTATATGTTGACATTTAAGAGATATACAGTCAAGAAAATCAAGACCAATGGTGATATATATATGCGGATTAGACACCAAAAATTAAACACTCAAAAAATGGCTACACTTTAAGGAATGTTTTTAGTGACGGCATCAGATTTCTAATTGATGGAGAAAGGTCTGGTGGCAAGAAAAGCTGCTTCCAGGAGGTTGTCAAGTGTTTTCGCTCGATAATTCCATTCTTGGGTGGTTGGTTTGGCCCTTGTTCCTGTAACTCGAATCCTAGCCCGGTATATCCCATTTTAGTTTTACACCATTTTGAACCTTAGGCCTTTTTTACTCTCTGATCGAGGTTCTCGGCATTGAAAAATCTTCATAAACTAAATCACACGTGTATATGTTGACATTTGAGAGATATATAGTCAAGAAAATCAAGAGCAATGGTGATATATATGCGGATTAGACACCAAAAAATAAACACTCAAAAAATGGCTACAATTTAAGGAATGTGTTTAGTGACGGCATCAGACTCCTAACTGATGGAGAAAGGTCTGGTGGCAAGAAAAGTTGCTTCCACGCGGTTGTCAAGTGTTTTCGCTCGGCGATTGCATTCTTAAGTGGTTGGTTTGTCCCGTGTTCCTGTAACTCGAATCCTAGCCCGATATATCCCATTTTAGTTTTTCACCATTGTAAACCTTACTCCTTTTCTACTCTTTGATAGAGGCTCTCGGCATTGAAAAATCTTCTTAAACAAAATCACACGTGTATATGTTGACATTTAAGTGATATACAGTCAAGAAAATCAAGAGCAATGGTGATATATATGCAGATTAGACACCAAAAAATAAACACTCAAAAAATGGATACAATTTAAGGAATGTGTTCGGGGACGACATCAGATTCCTAATTGATGGAGAAAGGTCTGGTGGCAAGAAAAGCAGCTTCCAGGAGGTTGTCAAGTATTTTCGCTCGACGATTCCATTCTTGAGTGGTTGGTTTGACTCTTGTTCCTGTAACTCGAATCCTAGCCCGGTATATCCCATTTTAGTTTAACACCATTGTGAACCATACTCCTTTTTTACTCTCTGATCGAGGTTCTCGGCATTGAAAAATCTTCGTAAACTAAATCGAACGTGTATTTATTGACATTTAAGAGATATATACAGTCAAGAAAATCAAGAGCAATGGTGATATATATGCGGATTAGACACCAAAAAATAAACACTAAAAAATGGCTACAATTTAAGGAATGTGTTTAGTGACGGCATCAGATTCCTAATTGATAGAGAAAGGTCTAGTGGCAAGAAAAGCTGCTTCTAGGAGGTTGTCAAGTGTTTTCGCTCGACGATTGCATTCTTGGGTGGTTGGTTTGACCCTTGTTCCTGTAACTCGAATCCTAACCCGGTATATCCCATTTTAGTTTTACACCATTGTAAACCTTACGCCTTTGTTACTCTCTGAACGAGGTTCTCAGCATTAAAAAATCTTCTTAAACTAAATCACACGTGTATTGGTTGACATTTAAGAAATATACAGTCAAGAAAATCAAGAGCAATAGTTATATATATGCGGATTAGACACCAAAAAATAAACACTCAAAAAATAGCTACAATTTAAGGAATGTGTTTAGTGACGGCATCAGATTCCTAATTGATGGAGAAAGGTCTGGTGGTAAGAAAAGCTGCTTCCAGGAGGTTGTCAAGTGTTTTCGATCGACGATTCCATTCTAGGGTGGTTGGTTTGGCCCTTGTTCCTGTAACTCGAATCCTAGCCCGGTATATCCCATTTTCGTTTTACACCATTGTGAACCTTACGCCTTTTTTACTCTCTGATCGAGGTTCTCGGCATTGAAAAATCTTCGTAAACTAAATCACACGTGTATATGTTGACATTTAAGTGATATACAGTCAAGAAAATCAAGAGCAGTGGTGATATATGTGCGGATTAGACACCAAAAAATAAACACTCAAAAAATGGCTACAATTTAAGGAATGTGTTTAGTGACTGCATCAGATTTCTAATTGATGCTGAAAGGTCTGGTGGAAAGAAAAGCTGCTTCCAGGAGGTTGTCAAGTGTTTTCGCTCGACAATTCCATTCTTGGGTGGTTGGTTTGGCCCTTGTTCCTGTAACTCGAATCCTAGCCCGGTATATCCCATTTTAGTTTTACACCATTGTAAACCTTACGCCTTTGTTACTCTCTGATCCTTGTTCTCGGCATTGAAAAATCTACGTAAATTAAATCACACGTGTATATTTTGACATTTAAGAGATATACAGTCAAGAAAATCAAAAGCAATGGTGATATATATGCGGATTAGACACCAAAAATAAACACTCAAAAAATGGCTACAATATAAGGATTGTGTTTAGTGACGGCATAAGATTCCTAATTGATGGAGAAAGGTCTGGTGGCAAGAAAAGCTGCTTTCAGGAGGTTGTTAAGTGTTTTCGCTCGACGATTCCATTCGTGGGTGGTTCGTTTGGCTCTTGTTCCTGTAACTCGAATCCTAGCCCGGTATATCCTATTTAACTTTACACCATTGTGAACCTTACGCCTTTTTTACTCTCTGATCGAGGTTCTCGGCATTGAAAAATCTTCATAAACTAAATCACACGTGTATGTGTTGACATTTAATAGATATACAGTCAAGAAAATCAAGAGCAATGCTAATATATATGCGGATTATACACCAAAAAATAAACACTCAAAATATGGCTACAATTTAAGGAATGTGTTTAGTGACGACATCAGATTCCTAATTGATGGTAATAAGTGTGGTGGCAAGAAAAGCTGCTTACAGGAGGTTGTTAAGTGTTTTCGCTCGACGATTCCATTCTTGGGTGGTTGGTTTGGCTCTTGTTCCTGTAACTCGAATCCTATCCTGGTATACCCCATTTTAGCTTTACACCATTGTGAACCATATGCCTTTTTTACCCTCTGATCGAGGTTCTCGGTATTGAAAAATCTTCGTAAACTAAATCACACGTGTATATATTGACATTTAAGAGATATACTGTCAAGAAAATCAAGAGCAATGGTGATATATATGCGGATTAGACACCAAATAATAAACACTCAAAAAATGGCTACAATTTAATGAATGGCGGCATTAGATTCCTAATTGATGAAGAAAGGTATGGTGGCAAGAAAAGCTGCTTCCAGAAGGTTGTCAAATTTTTCCTCGACGATTCCATTCTTGGGTGGTTGGTTTGGCCCTTGTTCCGGTAACTCGAATCCTAGCCCGGTATATCCCATTTTAGTTTTACACCATTGTGAACCTTACGCCTTTTTCACTCTCCGATCGAGGTTCTCGGGCATTGAAATATCTTCATAAACTAAATCACACGTGTGTATGTTGACATTTAAGAGATATACAGTGAAGAAAATCATGAGCAATGGTGATATAAAAGCGGATTAGACACAAAAAAATAAACACTCAAAAAATGGCTACAGTTTAAGGAATGTCTTTAGTTACGGTATCAGATTCCTAATTGATGCAGAAAGGTCTGGTAGCAAGATAAGCTACTTCCAGCAGTTTGTCAAGTGTTTGCACTCGACGATTCCATTCTTGGGTGGTTGGTTTGGCACGTGTTCCTGTAACTCGAATCCTAGCCCGGTATATCCCATTTTAGTTTTACACCATTGTGAACCTTACGCCTTTTTTACTCTCTAATCGTGGTTCTCGACATTGAAAAATCTTTGTAAACTAAATCACACGTGTATATGTTGACATTTAAGAGATATACAGTCAAGAAAATCAAGAGCAATGGTGATATATATGTGGATTAGACACCAAGAAATAAACACTCAAAAAATGTCTACAATTTAAGGAATGTGTTTATTGACAGCATCAAATTCCTAATTGATGGAGAAAGGTCTGGTGGCAAGAAAAGCTCCTTCTAGGAGGTTGTCAAGTGTTTTCGCTCGACGATTTCATTCTTGGGTGGTTGGTTTGGCCCTTGTTCCTGTAACTCGAATCCTAGCCCGTTATATCCCATTTTAGTTTTACACCATTGTGAAACTTACGCCTTTTTTACTCTCAGATTGATGTTCTAGGCATTGAAAAATCTTCGTAAACTAAATCACACGTGTATATGTTGACATTTAAGAGATATACAGTCAAGAAAATCAAGAGCAATGGTGATATATATGTAGATTTGACACCAAAAAATAAACAGTCAAAAAATGGCTACAATTTAAGGAATGTGTTTGGTGACAGCATCAGATTCCTAATTGATGGAGAAAGGTCTGGTGGCAAGAAAAGCTGCTTCTAGGAGGTTGTCAAGTATTTTCGCTCGACGATTCCATTCTTGGGTGGTTGGTTTGACCCTTGTTCTTGTAACTCGAATCCTAGCCCGGTATATCCCATTTTAGTTTAACACCATTGTGAACCTTACGCCTTTTTTACTCTCAGATCGAGGTTCTAGGCATTGAAAAATCTTCGTAAACTAAATCACACGTGTATATGTTGACATTTAAGAGATATACAGTCAAGAAAATCAAGGGCAATGGTGATATATATGTGTATTAGACACCAAAATAAAACACTCAAAAAATGGCTACAATTTAAGGAATGGGTTTAGTGACGGCATCAGATTCATATTTGACGGAGAAAGGTCTGGTGGCAAGAAAAGCTGCTTCCAGGAGGTTGTCAAGTGTTTTCGCTCGACGATTTCATTCTTGGGTGGTTGGTTTGGCCCTTGTTCCTGTAACTCGAATCCTAGCCTGTTATATCCCATTTTAGTTTTACACCATTGTGAACCTTACGCATTTTTTACTCTCAGATCGATGTTCTAGGCATTGAAAATCTTCGTAAACTAAATCACACGTGTATATGTTGACAGTAAAGAGATATAGAGTCAAGAAAATCAAGAGCACTGGTGATATATATGCGGATTAGACACCAAAAAATAAACACTCAAAAAATGGCTACAATTTAAGGAATGTGTTTAGTGACGGCATCAGATTTCTAATTGATGCAGAAAGGTCTGGTGGAAAGAAAAGCTACTTCCAAGAGGTTGCCAAGTGTTTTCTCTCGACAATTCCATTCTTGGGTGGTTGGTTTGGCCCTTGTTCCTGTAACTCGAATCCTAGCCCGGTATATCCCATTTTAATTTTACACTATTGTGAATCTTACGCCTTTTTTACTCTCTGATCGAGGTTCTCGGCATTAAAAAAATCTTCTTAAACTAAATCACACGTGTATATGTTGACATTTAAGAGATATACAGTCAAGAAAATGAAGAACAATGGTGATATATATATGCGGATTAGAAACCAAAAATAAACACTCAAAAAATGGCTACAATTTAAGGAATGTCTTTAATGTCGGCATCAGATTTCTAATTGAGGGAGAAAGGTCTGGTGGCAAGAAAAGCTGCTTCCCGGAGATTGTCTAGTGTTTTCGCTCGACGATTGCATTCTTGGGTGGTTGGTTTGACCCTTGTTCCTGTAACTCGAATCCTAGCCCGGTATATCCCATTTTAGTTTTACACCATTGTAAACCTTACGCCTTTGTTACTTTCTGATCTAGGTTCTCGGCATTGAAAAATCTTCGTAAACTAAATCACACGTGTATTTGTTGACATTTAAGAGATATACAGTCAACAAAATCAAGAGCAATGGTGATATATATGCGGATTAGACACCAAAAAATAAACACTCAAAATATGGCTACAATTTAAGAAATGTGTTTAGTGACGGCATCATATTGTTAATTGATGGAAAAAGGTCTGGTGGCAAGAAAAGCTGCTTCCAGGAGGTTGTCAAGTTTTTTCACTCGATGATTCCATTCTAGGGTGGTTGGTTTGGCCCTTGTTCCTGTAACTCGAATCCTAGCCCGGTATATCCCATTTTAGTTTTACACCATTGTGAACCTTAGGCCTTTTTTAATCTCTGATCGAGGTTCTCGGCATTAAAAAATCATCATAAACTAAGTCAAACGTATATATGTTGACATTTAAGAGATATACAGTCAAGAAAATCAAGAGCAATTATGATATATATGCTAATTAGACATCAAAAAATAAACACTCAAAATATGGCTACAATTTAAGGATTGTGTTTAATGACGGCATCAGATTCCTAATTGGTGTACAAAGATCTGATGGGAAGAAAAACCGCTTCCAGGAGGTTGTCAAGTATTTTCGCTCGACGATTCCATTCTTGGGTGGTTGGTTTGGCCCTTGTTCTTGTAACTCGAATCCTAGCCCGGTATATCCCATTTTAGTTTTACACCATTGTGAACCTTACGCCTTTTTTACTCTCTGATCGAGGTTCTCGGCATTGAACAATTTCTTAAACTAAATCACACGTGTATATGTTGACATTTAAGAGATATACAGTCAAGAAAATCAAGAGCAATGGTGATATATATGTAGATTTGACACAAAAAAATAAACACTCAAAAAATGGCTACAATTTAAGGAATGGGTTTAGTGACGGCATCAGATTCATATTTGACGGAGAAAGGTCTAGTGGCAAGAAAAGCTGCTTCTAGGAGGTTGTCAAGTATTTTCGATCGACGATTCCATTCTTGGGTGGTTGGTTTGACCCTTGTTCTTGTAACTCGAATCCTAGCCCGGTATATCCCATTTTAGTTTAACACCATTGTGAACCTTACGCCTTTTTTACTCTCAGATCGAGGTTCTAGGCATTGAAAAATCTTCGTAAACTAAATCACACGTGTATATGTTGACATTTAAGAGATATACAGTCAAGAAAATCAAGAGCAATGGTGATATATATGTGGATTAGACACCAAAAAATAAACACTCAAAAAATGGCTACAATTTAAGGAATGGGTTTAGTGACGGCATCAGATTCATATTTGACGGAGAAAGGTCTAGTGGCAAGAAAAGCTGCTTCTAGGAGGTTGTCAAGTGTTTTCGCTCGACGATTTCATTCTTGGGTGGTTGGTTTGGCCCTTGTTCCTGTAACTCGAATCCTAGCCCGTTATATCCCATTTTAGTTTTACACCATTGTGAACCTTACGCCTTTTTTACTCTCAGATCGATGTTCTAGGCATTGAAAAATCTTCGTAAACTAAATCACACGTGTATATGTTGACATTAAAGAGATATAGAGTCAAGAAAATCAAGAGCAATGGTGATATATATGTGGATTAGACACCAAAAAATAAACAATCAAAAATGGCTACAAATTAAGGAATGTCTTTAGTGTCGGCATCAGATTCCAAATTGATGGAGAAAGGTCTGGTGGCAAGAAAAGCGGCTTCTAGGAGGTTGTCAAGTGTTTTCGCTAGACGATTCCATTCTTGGGTGGTTGGTTTGGCCATTGTTCCTGTAACTCGAATCAAAGCCCGGTATATCCCATTTTAGTTTAACACCATTGTGAACCTTACGCCTTTTTTACTCTCCGATCGAGGTTCTCGGGCATTGAAATATCTTCATAAACTAAATCACACGTGTGTATGTTGACATTTAAGAGATATACAGTGAAGAAAATCATGTGCGGATTAGACACCAAAAAATAAACACTCAAAAAATGGCTACAGTTTAAGGAATGTGTTTAGTTACGGTATCAGATTCCTAATTGATGGAGAAAGGTCTGGTAGCAAGATAAGCTGCTTCCAGTAGTTTGTTAAGTGTTTTCACTCCACGATTCCATTCTTGGGTGGTTGGTTTGGCACTTGTTCCTGTACCTTGAATCCTAGCCCGGTATATCCCATTTTAGTTTTACACCATTGTGAACCTTACGCCTTTTTTACTCTCTGATCGTGGTTCTCGGCATTGAAAAATCTTTGTAAACTATATCACACGTGTATATGTTGACATTTAAGAGATATACAGTCAAGAAAATCAAGAGCAATGGTGATATATATGTGGATTAGACACCAAGAAATAAACACTCAAAAAATGTCTACAATTTAAGGAATGTGTTTAGTGACAGCATCAAATTCCTAATTGATGGAGAAAGGTCTGGTGGCAAGAAATGCTCCTTCTAGGAGGTTGTCAAGTGTTTTCGCTCGACGATTCCATTCTTGGGTGGTTGGTTTGGCCCTTGTTCCTGTAACTTGAATCTGTAGGATCGATTTGACGATCAAGTAAGTCAATCAAAGTCAATACACCACTGTTTGAGTGGCGGAAACAAACAAACAGTGTTGAATCAGAGAGAATGGAGTAGAAAACAGAAGAATATCACTTTAACACTTGTTTCTCATTCATATATCACTTGAAAATCCGGCAGCAGTTCGGTACATGTCTGATGGCAAAGTTACAAATGAGAAACCCAAACACACATATATATAGTAGTCCTGATTTCGCTTGAAATGACATGCTGTCATTTCGAGCGGAATCACAACTTCTGATTTCCCTTGAAATGACCAAGTGTCATTTCGAGCGGAATCACAACTTTTGATTTCCCTTGAAATGACCAAGTGTCATTTCAAGCGGAATTACATCAAATTACACATAATTACACTTTAGACCCCCGTAACCCTATACAAACATGACATAGACTTAAGACGTAGGCTATAGACATTATGCACCAACAAACTCCCCCTTGGATATTGTCGGAGTCTTCAGTCTGGTCTTCAGTTCTTTCTTCACAACGACTCGAACGAAGACGAAGTCGACAGACGTATGCACCAACAGACTCCCCCTCGGATGTTGACGAGTTTGAAGTATCGAGTCTTTGGCATATCACGTCTTCGGTCTTGATCGGTCTTCTCTATCTTCTCTTCTCTCACCATTATCAGCTATTTTCCATAATCTGAATTTGGCTCTTTCACTCTTCACTCTCTTTTGCTAACAGACTCCCCCTTAAGTTGTTATGGGATTGCAGTCTGGAATTTGTAGCTTAGGATTGAAACCTTGGCATTAATCCTCAGGAATTGAAACCTAGCTTTTTCAACGTTTCCTGCACATTCTCTACCCAAATCATAAGTTTTTTATTTGTATCACTTTGAAAAACTTACTGATAGAGAGCATTCATTCACCAAACATTAATAGTTATATCAAGTTCAAATTAATGACCTTGATTAACTAAACATGCAATCATTCTCAAAAAAAAATTCTCATTTAAACAAACTCCCCAATCCAATATGGTTCATCATGTTTAGCACTCGGAATTTTGAAAATCAACTCTTCAACACCAGTTGTCGAAAATAAGATGAAGTAAAATCTTTTTGATTTTTCAAAAATTTATGATAAAACACATTCTTTTTGGATTTTTGTGTTTAAAGAAAAGCAGTAAAGAAATATTTACAGACAATATTTTTGTGAGTTTGTGTAAGAGGATCATATCAGTTTTTGAGACACATCACAAGCACCGTTAAGCTTTAAGACATTTTAAGTTCTAAACAATTCACGTTGATTGACGATATAATTGTCCTTTTAAACTCAATCTAAAAACTTTCGAAATGCTTACAGATACGTTAAGGTATATTAATTTTGCACTAAATTCTTATGGACCCCACGATCTCAGCATATCCCCTTATCATGCAATACACTAACTCAAGTAATGCCTTTAAACTTTTATCAACTGTGATTTGTACGAAAACAAAGCAGAATGTTTAAACATTAACAATCAGGTCGATACTTCCGTATATGCAGAGAAAGTCCAATGTTTAAACAAAATAAGAAAAATAAAATAAGTTGAAGTTGTTTAGGCTTTAACCACCAGGTCGATACTTCCGTATACGCAGAGGAGGTCCAAAGCTTAAACGAAACACCAAAGAAAATAAAGCAGAACGTTTACACAATAACAACCAGGTCGATACTCACGTATACGCAGAGGATGTCCAATGCTTAAACAAAATAAAGAAATAAAACAAGTTTAAATCTTGGCAAAATAAAATGCACAATCACAGCGACTCTTTAGCAAAGTTGTGAAAGTTCACAGACTTAACCAGTTTTATGTCTTTCGACAATCAGCGATTACTGAGTAGGCACACAATCAAGAAGGACAAAACTAAGTACTATGCTTTCAACCGTGTTTCCCACTAGAACTAGGCTTTTTCATTTAAGTTTGTATCGTTATCGCAAATCTACTAGTCTAGCTGAGCCTATCGTCACATCTTTAGTGAGACCGTTTATCACATTTGACATTTCATTTCTTTAGCATGTTGTGATAGTCCAACTGATTTACTATCATTTCCTCTTTTTCACAACAAAACTCATTTTGAATTTTTCAAAGTTTTTGAATTTTAGATTTTATCATGTTTTTGAATTTTTCAAATTTTCAAAATTTCAAAATTTCAAAAAAAAAATTCTTACTCCCCCTAAAATCAAAATATGTTTCAATTTTGATTTTCTAGGAAAATTTGAAAACAAACTGTACATAATAAAATGACAAACTAATGAGACTTGCTTCAAATCACCATTCACTTGGCTTAAAAAATCAGAACTCCCCCTGACAACAAACTGTTTTCCCATTTAGATTTCAAAACACTTAAGTTTGTTTTAATCAAAATGGTTTTTCCGGAAAAGCGGTTTTGTGTGTCGTTTCACAAACATGGGGTTTCATCACATTGTTTTCAATCAGTTGTAGGTTTATCACAAAAACAATTTCCAACAATCATATCACTTGTAAGATAGTTAAATCAAGTACAACTTAATGTCCTTGATTAACCACTTGTAAGTCGAAATATCACAGTTACCAACCTGTGAATTTCTCAAGAAAGATGCTGATTCCTACTCCCCAATTACCAATCTGGGAGTTCCGGCAAGTCAGGTTTTTCAGTTAAAGAGATTCACCCAAGCCTGACGGTCCTTGGGTGTTTTGAACATACCTTTTTGATTCATAAAATTCTTTAATTCCTTTTACCTTACCCTCGACCATTTTTCCAAAAATATATTTTACTTTGCTATTAAAAGCCTTTTCAACATCAAATTCTTTCTTTTCAGAGTAGAACTGATTCGAAATTTTCACTTTCCCATCTTTTTGTTTAAAATTTTCAGTCCGCAATGGTGGAAAGTTGATATCATCCATTGGCGGAACTGAATTTTCTCCTTTTCGATCAACAGATGGCTCCTCTGATTTTGACGAATCAGATTCATTGCCAGAAAGTGGCTCATCTGACTTTGACAAGTCAGATTCATCGCCAACACGTGGCTCTTTTGCTTCCGAAGAAACAAATTCATTGCCAGGAATTTTTTCTTTCTTCACACACCATTCTGTCCTTAGATTTGTATCTGTTAAATTCGTTTTGCTTGATTTGTCATTCTTTGGAGAGCAAGACGATTTATCAGAACTTTTATCCGATTTTCTTGTTGTATCCGAGGACAAAATCCTTTCAAGATACTCTCGAACTTTCTTTCTTTTCTTTCTTAGTCGGTCTTTCTGCCCTTGTGAAAGCTTCACTTTCTGTTCTTTGTACTTTTCTTCGACCTTGACTGATTTCTTCATCTTTTTCTGAGATTCAGCCCTCGATCTTTCCATTGATCTCATTGGGCAATCTCTTGCAATATGTCCTTTGATTTGGCAGTTATAACATCTCCTCGTCTCAAACCACTGATTCTGGCAGTTAACAGCAATGTGTCCTTGAACACCACAAGTGTAGCACACTCTGTTATTGTACCATTCACCACTTTCACACCAAATGCTCAGATCATAACATTGTCTGGCTTTGTGGTAATCATCACTCCTCCTGAAAGCTGGATTTATCTCTGAAGCACTGTGGTCAAACATGCACCACATATTACCAACTTTTTGTGAGTTTTGATTTTCAAATTTTTGTGGTTTTTTATAACGATTGGATGACTGAACTGATGACCTTTTATTGTTGTTTTGAAATTTTTTCGAATTTTTAACATTTTGTTTTTGTTCTACATTCTTCTTAATAGGTTTTTGCTTTGAGCATTCACCTATTTCAGTTGAATGTAAACCAGTTTCTTTAAATTTTTCTTTTAATTCCAAAAATATTTTCTTTTTCTCTTCTTCATCATCACCTTTATCATCACAATCTTTAATTATGACTTTGTCGTAATTTGTGACATTGTCACTTATTGGAACAGAATTGATTGGTTTAGAATAATCTGGTGTTGATGACGAAGTCTCAAAACCTTTCAATTTCTTTTCAAGCTCATCAATTTTATTCCGAGCAATTTCAGCTTCATTTTCAAGCCGAATGATTTTCTGAAGATGAGAATTTATTTCAATTTGTTTTTCAAGATTATTTTTAAAAATAACAGATTTTTCATCTTCTAAAATCTTCATTTGACTTTGAAAATCTTTTTCAAATTTTAATTTTTCATTTTCAAAGTCTTTTTCCTTTTCTTTCAAAATTTTGTTTTCCAATGTCAAACTGTCCAAATCACTTAACAGTTTGACATTTTCAGATTTCAATCTTTCATAATTTTCCTGCAGTTCAAGAATCTGTTTGTCATCAGATTTCTTCTCATCATTCAAATTTTTGATTTCCAATGTCAAACTCTCTACATTCTTCAAGAGTTTGACATTGTCTGATTCAGATTTTTCACAGTTTAAGCATTTCTCGGACATCTTTTCATCTTCATCTTTCTTCTCAGCTTTGATAGCTGAAATTTCTTTAACCTGCTCCTCTACCACTTGAACATTTTTCTCAGGTTTGAATTTTTCATCAACAGACTTCATTTTTTTAATCTTTTGGAGTTCAAGTTCTTGAGCTTCAATCTTCTCTATGAAACCACTAAGATTCAAATAAGCAAAATTTGTATTGTTCTTTAACACCAACAGATATGTACCCCATTCATCGTATGGCAATGCATCTGCCAATTTATCAATCCACACCACATTAGCCTTGGTTATCTTCAATCTCCTCATCTCCAAAACTAGATGGCAATATCGTTCAATCAATTCTTTTGTAGACTCTCCCTTGATACCCGTAAAACTATCAAATTTCTTCTGTGCAATATCTGCTGGATTCTGAACACGCATACCATATCCGAAATATGAGTTATACGACTCACAATCCATTTTTCGTTATTGAAAGATTTTCAAAGACAGATTTTCAAACAATACGAAAATTCACACAATCTAAGATCAATTCAATCACTTTATCAAACCACTAAATCAGATGAATATCCGATTGAGTGACAAAAAATCCGATGACAATGGATCAGGTGGGGATTCGCTCGGGCGGGTATCTGATGCTTGACAAACAACCTGAAATGCAGACAAGTAGAACTGATTAGAATCGGGTGGCAATTTGTTTGGATTACTGCTCGTTTTGTTGCAGTTTAAACTTGAACACACAAAATGCCTTGAATCAGATTGTAACCCAATCGAGTAGGTCAAACAAAGTCAATTATCAATGAATAAGACCCAATACTTGATTAATAGTACTAAACGACAAAAACGATCTGATCACCTTCAAGAATAAACTTTGATTTTCAAGTTATTCTCACATGCCAACACTTTTGAAAATGGCCGACAACAACAGTTTACCATACAAATCTATTGGGCCGCAATAAAAACCAATCACAGCACTGAAAAACAAATTTTATTGGACCGATTTTTTATAAGATCACATGCAAGACTTTGGCCTAGATATTCACGTAACAAACTTTAATCAATTGTTTCAAATACACCTTTTAATGAGCAGACAACAATCAAAAACTATTGGGCCATCAACAATTAATACTTCTTAATTAATCCAAAAGATCACATGGATTACTTAAAAATAATTGGACCGATTTATATGATCACATCACATGCAAACTAATATCGATGAATTTTAATAAATCCGTCTTTTCGATGACCTCGATCACATGCAATCTTTATCACTACATAGGCTAACAACTTTAAATTTTTACCTAATTCTGATTGGGCCAAGAAATTCACTAAACCGACAACTTGTTTAAACAAAACACTTTTCAATTGTTCCGAGGATGAAGTGGGCTACACAAAACAATGATTGGGCCGTTCAATTTCAACCTTTATCCAAACGTTGAATTGTTTACTAATTTGAATATGACCAATTTCCAAGATCACTGATTGTATCTTTCAATAAAAATCACGTGAATTCTGATTTTCGATAGAAACAACACTCACTTGATCAGAGTGCAAAAATAAATTTCACATGCAAACTGACACAGAACACGTGAAATCAGATATATCTCAAATGGTTTGCAAGCGGAATCAGATTGATACGGTTTTCAAGCGGAATCAAATTGATACGATGTTCAAGCGGAATTAAATAGTCCCTCGAGCGGAACCACAGATTCAAGCTAAAACTCTGATTTCGCTCCAAATGCTCGAGCGGAATAAGAACTTTTCAGATGAAAAACCTGATTTCGCTCGAAATTCAAGCGGAATCTCAAACTAGCTCGTTCAAGCAGAATCAGGTTATCAGTCCATTTTTGCTAGTTTTAGGTCGAATTTTAAGCTGATACACTCAAGGGTTTGTTAAAACACACTTTTACACACACTGTCAAAAACTCAGTCCATTTTGTCCGTTCAAATGTCCAGAAATCAAATTTTGTGTAGAAAAAAGCTACTGATTCAGGTGTATAGGCTCATAACTAGCTCTGATACCAATTGTAGGATCGATTTGACGATCAAGTGAGTCAATCAAAGTCAATACACCACTGTTTGAGTGGCGGAAACAAACAAACAGTGTTGAATCAGAGAGAATGGAGTAGAAAACAGAAGAATATCACTTTAACACTTGTTTCTCATTCATATATCACTTGAAAATCCGGCAGCAGTTCGGTACACGTCTGATGGCAAAGTTACAAATGAGAAACCCAAACGAACATATATATAGCAGTCCTGATTTCGATTGAAATGACATGCTGTCATTTCGAGCGGAATCACAACTTCTGATTTCCCTTGAAATGACCAAGTGTCATTTCATGCGGAATTACATCAAATTACACATAATTACACTTCAGACCCCTGTAACCCTATACAAACATGACCTAGACTTAAGATGTAGGCTATAGACTTTATGCACCAACAAACTCCCCCTTGGATATTGCCGGAGTCTTCAGTCTGGTCTTCAGGTCTTTCTTCTCAACGACTCGAACGAAGACGAAGTCGACAGACGTATGCACCAACAGAATCCTAGCCCGGTATATCACATTTTAGTTTTACACCATTGTAAACCTTACGCCTTTTTTACTCTCTGATCGAGGTTCGCGGCATTGAAGAATCTTCGTAAACTAAATCACACGTATATATGTGGACATTTAAGAGATATAGAGTCAAGAAAATCAAGAGAAATGGTGATAAATATGTGGATTAGACACCAAAAAATAAACACTCAAAAAATGGCTACAATTTAATGAATCTGCTTAGTGACGGCATCAGATTTCTAATAGATAGAGAAACGTCTGGTGGCAAGAAAAGCTGCTTCCAGGAGTTTGTCAAGTGTTTTCGCTCGACGATTCCATTCTTGGGTGGTTGGTTTGGCCTTTGTTCTTGTAACACGAATCCTAGCCCAGTATATCCCATTTTATTTTTACACAATTATGAACCTTACGCCTTTTTTACACTCTGATCGAGGTTCTCGGCATTGAAAAATCTTCGTAAACTAAGTCACACGTCCATATGTTGACATTAAAGAGATATGCAGTCAAGAAAATCAAAAGCAGTGGTGATATATAGGCGGATTAGACACAAAAAATAACACTCATAAAATGGCTACAATTTAAGGAATGTGTTTAGTGACGGCATAAGATTCCTAATTGATGGAGAAAGGTCTGGTGGCAAGAAAAGCTGCTTTCAAGAGGTTGTCAAGTGTTTTCGCTCGACGATTCCATTCTTGGGTGGTTGGTTTGTCCCTTGTTCCTGTAACTCGAATACTAGCTCGGTATATCCCATTTTAGTTTTACACCATTGTGAATCTTACACCTTTTTTACTCTCTGATCGAGGTTCTCGGCATTGAAAAATCTTCGTACACTAAATCACACATGTATATGTTGACATTTAAGAGATATATAGTCAAGAAAAACAAGAGCAATGCTGATATATATGCGGATTATACACCAAAAAATAAACACTCAAAATATGGCTACAATTTACGGAATGTGTTTAGTGACGGCATCAGATTACAAATTGATGGAGAAAGGTCTGGTGGCAAGAAAAGCCGCTTCCAGGAGGTTGTCAAGTGTTTTCGCTCGTCGATTCCATTCTTGGATGGTTGGTTTGGCCCTTGTTCCTGTAACTCGAATCCTAGCCTGGTATATCCCATTTTAGTTTTACACCATTGTGAACCTTATACCTTTTTTACTCTGTGATAGAGGTTCTCGGCATTGAAAAATCTTTGTAAACTAAATCACACGTGTATATGTTGACATTTAAGAGATATACAGTCAAGAAAATCAAGAGCAATGGTGATATATATGGGGATTAGACACCAAAAAATAAACTGTCAAAAAAATGGCTACACTTTAAGGAATGTGTTTAGTGACGGCATCAGATTCCAAATTGATGGAGAAAGGTTTGGCGGCAAGAAAAGCCGCTTCCAGGAGGTTGTCAAGTGTTTTCCCTCGAGGATTCCATTCTTGGGTGGTTGGTTTGGCCCTTGTTCCTGTATCTCGAATCCAAGCCCGGTATATCCCATTTTAGTTTTACACCATTGGGAACCTTACGCCATTTTTACTCTCTGATCGTGGTTCTCGGCATTGAAAAAACTTCGTAAATTAAATCACATGTGTGTATGTTGACATTTAAGAGATATACAGTCAAGAAAATCAAGAGCAATGGTGATATATATGCGGATTAGACACAAAAAATAAACACTCAAAAAATGGCTACAATTTAAGGAATGTCTTTAGTGAGGGCATCAGATTCCTAATTGATTGAGAAAGGTCTGATGGCTAGAAAAGTTGCTTTCAGGAGGTTGTCAAGTGTTTTCGCTCGACGATTCCATTCTTGGGTGGTTGGTTTGGCCCTTGTTCTTGTAACTCGAATCCTAGCTCTGTATATCCCATTTTAGTTTTACACCATTGTGAACCTTATGCCTTTTTTACTCTCTGATCGAGGTTCTCGGGCATTGAAAAATAAACGTAAGCTAAATCACACTTGTATATGTTGACATTTAAGGTAGTGTTTGGTTTGCAGGAATGAGGGGTGGAATGGAATGTATGATTACGTGGGAATGAAGAAAATGGTTTTTGGTTGGTCAATGGAATGCAATCACTCATTCCAAAAGGCATTCCATTCCCTCAAAATCATTATTTCCACGCCCCATGTTTTTTTTCCATTCCATCCCTTCTTGCACCATTCATCAACACCACAACCCACCACCACCCACCACCGACGCCATTGCCGCTACCCGCCACCACCTCACCCCGACAGCCACCGTCGACGTCGCCACCCACTCGCCACCGTTATCACCCACAGCCGCGACAAACCGCCAACGCTACTCGCCGTCGCCGCCCACCGCCATCGTCGACTCCACCACCACCACCACCAACCGTCGCCGCCGCTACCACCAACCGCCACATCTGTTGCCACCAACCACCAAAGGCCACCTGCTGCCACCACCACTCGTCGTCACCGCCGAACCGCCACTCGACGTCACCACCACCACTCGTCGTCACCGCCGCACCGCCACTCGCCGCCGACACCCACCACCGCCACCTATAGCCAGCCACAATCACTACCACCGACCACCACCACCACCACCACTCACCGCTGATTTTATTACTCCGTTTTTCTTGCCTACCGAACAATACAAAATAATAATTCATTCCATTCACACATGGTAACCAAACAAGACATGAAATTGTAATGATCCATTGCATTCTCTCATCCATTCCATTACCTCATCCATTCCATTCCTTCGTCCATTCCATCACCCTATACCAAACAGACCCTAAGATATATACAGTCAAGAAAATCAAGAGCAATGGTGATATATATGTGGATTTGACTCCAAAAAAACACTCAAAAAATGGCTACAATTTAAGGAATGTGCTTAGTGACGACATCAGATTCCTAATTGATGGAGAAAGGTCTGGTGGCAAGAAAAGCTGCTTCCATGAGGCTGTCAAGTGTTTTCGCTCGACGATTCCATTCTTGGGTGGTTTGTTTGGCCCTTGTTCTTGTAACTCGAATCCTAACCCGGTATATCCCATTTTAGTTTTACACCATTGTGAACCTTATGCCTTTTTTACTCTCTGATCGAGGTTCTCGGCATTGAAAAATCTTCGTAAACTAAGTCACACGTGCATATGTTGACATTAAAGAGATATACAGTCAAGAAAATCAAGAGAAATGGTGATATATATGCGGATTAGACACCAAAAAAATAAACACTCAAAAAATGGCAACAATTTAAGGAATGTGTTTAGTGACGGCATCAGATTCCTAATTGATGGAGAATGGTCTGGTGGCAAGAAAAGCTGCTTTCAGGAGGTTGTCAAGTGTTTTCGCTCGACTATTCCATTCTTGGGTGGTTGGTTTGGCCCATGTTCATGTAACTCGAATCCTAGCTCGGTATATCCCATTCTAGTTTTACAACATTGTGAACCTTACGCCTTTTTTACTCTCTGATCGAGGTTCTCGGCATTTAAAAATCTTCGTAAACTCAAATACACATGTATATGTTGACATTTAAGAGATATACAGTCATGAAAATCAAGAGCAATGCTGATATATACGTGGATTATACACCAAAAAATAAACACTCAAAATATGGCTACAATTTAAGGAATGTGTTTAGTAAGGGCATCAGATTACAAATTGATGGAGAAAGGTCTGGTGGCAAGAAAAGGCGCTTCCAGGAGGTAATCAAGTGTTTTTGCTCGACGATTCCATTCTTGGGTGGTTGGTTTGGCCCTTGTTCCTGTAACTCGAATCCAAGCCCGGTGTATCCCATTTTAATTTTACACCATTGTGAACCTTACGCCTTTTTTACTCTCTGATCGTGGTTCTCGGCATTGAAAAATCTTCGTAAATTAAATCACAGGTGTATATGTTGACATTTAAGAGATATACAGTCAAGAAAATCAAGAGCAATGGTGATATATATACGGATTAGACACCAAAAATAAACACTCAAAAAATGGCTACAATTTACGGAATGTGTTTAGTGACGGCATAATATTCCTAATTGATGGAGAAAGGTCTGGTGGCAAGAAAAGCTGCTTTCAGGAGGTTGTCAAGTGTTTTCGCTCGACGATTCCATTCTTGGGTGGTTGGTTTAGCCCTTGTTCCTGTAACTCGAATCCTAGCTCGGTATATTCCATTTTAGTTTTACACCATTGTGAACCTTACGCTTTTTTACTCTCTGATCGAGGTTCTCGGCATTGAAAAATCTTCGTAAACAAAATCACACATGTATATGTTGACTTTTAAGAGATATACAGTCAAGAAAATTAAGAGCAATGCTGATATATATGCGGATTATAGACCAAAAAATAAACACTCAAAATATGGCTACAATTTAAAGAATGTGTTTAGTGACGGCAACAGATTCCTAATTGATGGAGAAAGGTCTGTGACAAGAAAAGCTGGTTACAGGAGGTTGTCAAGTGTTTTCGCTCGACGATTCCATTCTTGGGTGGTTGGTTTGGCCCTTGTTCCTGTAACTCGAATCCTAGCCCGTTATATCCCATTTTAGTTTTACACCATTGTTAACCTTACTCCTTTTTTACTCTCTGATCGAGGTTTGCGGCATTGAAAAATCTTCGTAAACTAAATGACACGTGTATATGTTGACATTTAAGAGATATGCAATCAAGATAATCAAAATCAATGGTGATATATATGCGGATTAGACCCAAAAAAACACTCAACAAATGGCTACAATTTAAGGAATGTGTTTAAAGACGGCATCAGATTCCTAATTGATGGAGAAAGGTCTGGTGGCAAGAAAAGCTCCTTCTAGGAGGTTGTCAAGTGTTTTTTCTCGACGATTCCATTCTTGGGTGGTTGGTTTGGCCCTTGTTCCTGTAACTCGAATCCTTGCCCGGTATATCCCATTTTAATTTTACACCATTGTGAACCTTACGCCTTTTTTACTCTCATATCAAGTTTATCAGCATTGAAAAAACTTCGTAAACTAAATCGCACCTATATATGTTGACATTTAAAAGATATACAGTCAAGAAAATCAAGAGCAATGGTGATGTATATGCGGATTAGGCACCAAAAAATAAACACTCAAAAAATGGCTACAATTTAAGGAATGTGTTTAGTGACGGCATCAGATTCCTAATTGATGGAGAAATGTCTGGTGGCAAGAAAAGCTGCTTCCAGGAGGTTGTCAAGTGTTTTCGCTCGACGATTCCATTCTTGGGTGGTTGTTTTGGCCCTTATTCCTGTAACTCAAATCCTAGCCCTGTATATCCCATTTTAGCTTTACACCATTGTGAACCTTACGCCTTTTTTACTCTCTGATTGAGTTTCTCGGCATTAAAAAATCTTCTTAAACTAAATCAAACGTGTATATGTTGACCTTTAAGAGATATAGAGTCAAGAAAATCAAGAGCAATGGTGATATATACGCGGATTAGACACCAAAAAATAAACACTCAAAAAATGTTTACAATTTAAGGAATGTGTTTAGTGACAGCATCAGATTCCTAATTGATAAAGAAAGGTCTGGTGGCAAGGTAAGCTGCTTCCAGGAGGTTGTCAAGTGTTTTCGCTCGACGATTCCATTCTTGGGTGGTTGGTTTGGCCCTTGTTCCTGTAACTCGAATCCTAGCCTGTTATATCCCATTTTAGTTTTAGACCATTGTGAACCTTACGCCTTTTTTACTCTCTGATCGAGGTTCTCGGCATTGAAAATCTTCGTAAACTAAATCACACGTGTATATGTTGACATTTAAGAGATATACAGTCAAGAAAATCAAGAGCAATGGTGATATATATGCAGATTAGACACCAAAAAATAAACACTCAAAAATGGCTACAATTTAAGCAATGTATTTAATACCGGCATCAGATTCCTAATTGATGGAGAAAGGTCTGGTGGCAAGAAAAGATGCTTCTAGAAGGTTGTCAAGTGTTTTCACTCGACGATTCCATTCTTGGGTTGTTGGTTTGGCCCTTGTTCCTGTAACTCGAATCCTAGCCCGATATATCCCATTTTAGTTTTACACCATTGTGAACCTTACGCCTTTTTTACTCTCTGATCGAGCTTCTCGGCATTGAAAAATATTCGTAATCTAAATCACACGTGTATATATTGACATTTAAGAGATATACAGTCAAGAAAATCAAAAGCAATGGTGATATATATGCGTATTAGACACCAAAAAATAAACACCCAAAAAGTGGGTACAATTTAAGGAATGTGTTTTGTGACGGCATCAGATTCCTAATTGATTGAGAAAGGTCTGGTGGAAAGAAAAGCTGCTTCTAGGAGGTTGTCAAGTGTTTTCGCTTGACGATTCCATTCTTTGGTGGTTGGTTTAGCCGTTGTTCCTGCAGCTCGAATCCTATCCCGGTATATCCCGGTATATCCCATTTTAGTTTTACACCATTGTGAACCTTATGCATTTGTTACTCTCTGATCGAGGTTCTCGGGATTGAAAAATCTTCGTAAACTAAATCACACGTGTATATATTGACATTTAAGAGATATACAATCAAGAAAATCAAGAGCAATGGTGATATATATGCGGATTAGACACCAAAAAATAAACACTCAAAAAATGGCTATAATTTAAGGAAAGTGTTTAGTGACGGCATCAGACACCTAATTAATGGAGAAAGGTTTGGTGGCAAGAAAAGCTGCTTCCAAGAGGTTGTCAAGGGTTTTCGCTCGACGATTCCATTCTTGGGTGGTTGGTTTGGCCCTTGTTCCTGTAACTCGAATCCTATCCCGATATATCCCATTTTAGTTTTACACCATTGTGAACCATACGCCTTTTTTACTCTCTGATCGAGGTTCTCGGCATTGAAAAATCTTCGTAAACTAAATCACACGTGTATATGTTGACTTTAAGAGATATGCAGTCAAGAAAATCAAGAGCAATGGTTATATATATGCGGATTAGACACTAAAAAATAAACACTAAAAAATGGCTACAATTTAACGAATGTGTTTAGTGACGGCATCAGATTCCTAGTTGATGGAGAAAGGTCTGGTGGCAAGAAAAGCTGCTTGCAGGAGGTTGTCAAGTCATTTCGCTCGACGATTCCATTCTTGGGTGGTTGGTTTGGCCCTTGTTCCTGTAACTCGAATCCTAGCCTTCTTCTAAATCTTTGACCTTTGGGTGAAATGTCCAGACAGTTGAATCCAGGCCCCAGAAAGCAGCAAGTCTTTCAGCCGTTGCAGGGGTGTCCGTCAAAGTAGCTAAGCTGACAGCTACACAGACAAGAAATTAAGGATCAGTTATTCTCTTTAAAAAAAAAGAAAGGAACTTTCTACAGCTCCGTCCTAAGGATCCTAAATCCTACCCTTCAAGTTCCACTTTATAGAAAGATTATTCCCATTGGGAATGGAATCTCTCCTGACAAAAAAGAAATGGTTTCTCCAGTTGGTGTCATTTTTAGTGGTCTTGAGGATCGGATGGGGATGTTGAGGCTTGGCTTTGAAGAGGAATCAATGGGATCCATGGCTGACAAGGTTGTACAGGTGTTGAAGCTCGGTGAGACCAAGGCTTATACCCTCTTTGGCTATGATCTGCTCAAGGGTATACAGAACCCTCCATAGCATAGGCATGCCTTGGCTGTAGCACAAGCCGGTATAGGTAAAGAAACTTTAGGTGAATGTTGGAAAAGGATATGAAAAGCCTATTTGAAAGGGGGCAGCAGGAAAACACACCCATGTGTTGGATAAGCAATCACTTTTCATTAAAGAATCGAAGGGCCTAAAGATGGTACCCTCCGAGAAATAGGGATGCACCTGGTCGATCTCTGGATCGGTGAAACGGCAGGCTCTTAGGAGGGTTCTTTCAATAAATTTTGGCTTTTTGGTGGACTGTTTCGTTCTTGATCCTTACTTGGAGAGGATCGGATCATTACTTTGCTCATGGTGAATAGTGAGAAGAAGGTGATCAAGAATGGAATTTGAAAAGAGAAGGGAAAAGAGGTTACCTGATAAGCCTCCGGATGAGGATATAAATGAGTGTTGGGATTGAACCCTATCAGAGGAACATATAATAAAAGCCAAAACTGGTTCACAACAGTGGATTCATCATAAGCAGTAGTTTACACCTGGCTTTCCCCTTGAAAGTGTTTATAACATCTGATGTCCTCATCCACTGCCCGTATACAACAGCTGTTGTCCTTCAAACTGCTGATGAAGCCCTGAAGACTGTTAAGAATTAAACACTGCTGGTTCAATCTACTGATGTTATCTAAGTACTGTTGTTGACTAAAGGACTGCCCACTCAAGGACTGATCAACTTTGAGGAAAGCACTGATAGTCAAACATCTGTGCTGATGGAAGGAGAAAGCAGTAGTTTATTGTGTCACTTATATTCTATATAGAATCAGTGGTTATGTTAGCAGTGTTTGTATAAGAACAGTGGATATAGGTTGTTAGATGTCACTTTCATGGTGACGTCAGCTTAGATGCTTCAGTGGTTTGATTTGCCTATAAATGGAACCGTACCCTGTACTGTTACATTTGATTGACTGAGTGAGTTCTTCTCCTCTAGTCCAATCCTTTCATCTTGTGCGATCAACCAGGGGAGCATCAGGCTGAGGGGGAGTTTTGTTGTAAGCATGCATTGTAATCTTTTGATTTGATTTGTAATCTTTCGACCTAATGAAAAGCATGTGTTTATCAGAACTATTCTTCCTTTTGATTGTGTTTATAAAGTTTGTCTCCATTTCCGCTGCACTTTCCATTATTTCATATTCATTCATTGTTCAAATTATACAAACAAATACAATCATGAGAGCCTCCGATCCTAACAATTGGTATCAGATCTAGGACAGTCAAATTCGATCTAACAATCAATTTGACATAACAGGTCAGCTCAAAATTCATTGATACTAAGGTTGATCGTATTTAGTTGAAAAACAGAGTAACGAGTGATCACGTTCAAAATTGCTATTCAAAAACTCTGTAAAACAACCAAGATGTCATAAAACACACAAACTTCGCATAACAAGTGATGTCATACATAAAACACCTATAGTTTTCAGATCTGAAAATATGTCTGATAACTATGGTACAATTATTCTTTTTACAAAATTGATTTCAATTGGTGCTATGAAGTTTTGTGCTGTTTCCATCATGTTTGATGCTAAGGTAAGTACCTCAGGTCAACAAAAGCCTATGTTCGTAAAAACATTAGTGTTTTTGTTAACATAAAAAGAGGAAAATTAAAACTTTAGTTATTAGATCTTATGTATTGAAAAACAGGTTGAGAATCTTCTAAAAGGACCAAACCAACTTTGTTAAAAATACATTAAGAAAATCAGATGTTAAAATAGTCCAAATCATATGCAATGTGAGATCTGATATAAGAATGTACAAATATAGCCAGATCTATCAAAAGATTGCTGCAAAATGATTCTGGAATAAGTTTTCCTTCAATAAAAACCTCCCAGTGAGTACTTCAGTACTTATGAATGGGAAGGGTAAAAAGGGAAGAAGAAAAATCACAAAAACTCGAAAGTGTGTTTATCTCAAAACTTTTGAAGTCAAAAGAAAAGAGTATAAATGTAAAACACTTAAGAGTCCAAAATTTCGGTGAAAAATGGTCATCAAGCAACTGTGTGCATTCATTTATTCAGGGAAGTTCAGGTAACAATAGTATCACCAGTGATTAAATTTACAAGAGGACTAGACAAGTTTTTCAGAGTCATCACATGGTAACAAAGTCTATAACAGGACTTTTAAAACTTATGTAAACATGTCTCCTCATTTTTTGCAATCAATTTACAAGGAAATGGTCTCAAATAGTGGTTATAATAATGTATTATCAAACCACTGACAATTTTCATAAAACTTGAGAGTGATGTGATTATGAGTTTAATTGGAAAATATACCAGATCCTTTTTTATGCTGTTTTCAGAAAAACTTTTAATTATTTTTCTTGAAAAAGTTTTTCTCAAATAAAACAGGATATATCATTCTTTATTTTTTTAAGAGTGATATATTTTGTACTTTTACTTGTTTTTTATAGCAAAAGTTTCAAACATCTGTCAGGATATAGAACCCTTATTTTTTGGTGATATTATCCTTGAAAATAGATCAAAAGGAAATGGTACAAGTGTCAAGGTCATGTTAAACTCAAGTCTGTTTTAACACAGATCAGAGATTGATTGCTAACAGACCTTAAAATACTTGGTACTCATGTTCTAATTTAAATATTATGACACAAAATGAGCTACCATAGTAAAAAGGTTTCCATCATCTGGGGTACTAAACCACTGTCTGAAATCTATAAAAGCTTCAAAACTTGTAATAGACATGTGGCAAAACCTTGAATGCAAATTTGTGTAAAAACTGCTGACATATTAAACTTGACAATTTGCATCTAAAATGTGTTTTGTTGAAGATAACAATCTTGCAGATGTTTCATAATCACCATCAACAGATGTTGAAAATGATGTTGTGGTTTCACAAGACAAAATCATTTCTTCCATCAGAACAGCAGATGTTCAAAATAGTTGACAAAAGCTTATCCACTGTTGCACTAACAGTTGCTGACATAATAGCCCTTAAATCCCTACCATTACCTTACTCCTAATCACTGTTCTGTTCAAACATCTGTTTCCTAAAATAATGTCCACTGCTGAAAGTCAACCCCTGTTCTTTCATTCTCTCGGTAATCACTGTTGTTCAAAATCAGTGTTTTATCCACTGATAAAGCTATCCACTGATAGTTAAAATCATCCACTGTCTTCACTTTGACCGTTGCAACCACTGATATTTGCTTCATCAGTGGTTCCCTAAACAACTGTCCTCCATTATTCATCTTTCCATCAGAGGTTGGCACGTGGTCAGTTATTAGCTAACAGATCTTTGTAAAACCGCTGCCACATCAGGAGTCACTTTTTCCCTTATAAAACCCTGATCAAAACCCCCCAAACAGGGTTTTACACTATTGAATTGAATTCTAAAATTCTTTCTCAAAGCAGTTTCCAATCTTCCGTCTCATATCATTCTTCGTTCTTCTTCATCAAAATGACAAAATCAAAATCAAAGTTATCCTCATCTTCCAAAAAGGTCGCTCAAAAGGCCGCTGAGCCCATTGAAATACCATACAAAGCACCTCACAACTACTTGGGTCTACTCACAAAACCCACCACCACCAAAACCTTCGATTCCATCATTGACACTCTTGCAGCTTCAAAGTACAAAACTTTGTTGACTGCTGATGCTCCTATTTACGAACAAACCCAGAGAGAATTCTGGAAAAATGCCACACTTGAGTGTCAAGGTGAAACAGTTATAGCCATTAATTCATCCATAAAGGGCAAAAAGATCCAAATCACTCCACAATCAATTTCAGATGTCTTTGCACTCGATGATCAGGAAGGTAAAACTTCTTTTCCCAAAAACGAGTTAAAAACTGATTTTCTGGAAAGAGGGTATGGTGCGGAAATGAAAAGGGACACCTTACAAAAAGGCTACTTCCCTTCTGCACCAAGGTTTTTATTCCATACCCTTTTGATGTGTGTTTCAAATAAAACAGCTGCTTTTAATGAAATACCATCAAAGATCCAAAAACTGGGCTATGCTATCTTACACAATGAAAATTTTAACTATTCCCAGGAGATCTTTGATGATTTGGTAAAAAATGTTGATAGCAAATCATTTCTACTTTTCCCAAGGTTCTTAAGTTACTATCTTAAACAAAAATTTGGGAAGGAAAATGAAAATTTGCTCATCCAAGGTGAATCTTTTCAAATACATGGTTTAACATCTGAAACATTCACTAGAATGTTAACACTTGCAAAAACACAAGCAGAGGTGCCTGGGCAGACTTTAGCAGCTACCACTGCTCCTCAGGTATCTGCTGCTGAGCCCACTGCTCCAGGTGATCATGGCAGCACACCCACTGCTATGAAACCCACACCTTCCATCACCAAAAGGCCTAAAAAGAAATCATCCAAAAAGCCCCCCAAACCCACTAAAAAGGCAACTCTAGAAGATGAGATCCCAGAGCCACTGCCAGTGACAACACAAATGTCACCAAAAACCACTACTGCTACTTCCTCACAGCATATGGAAGAAAGATCTCCACCCTTGCATCAAACTCCTCCTACATCCTCACAAAAGGATCAAGTTGTAAACACAGGGACCCCACATTATGAAGCTCTGGATTCAATTGGATCCATCTTCCTCAGTCCTGATCCCAAGGACATGTCTCCTTCAACACCCATATCTTCACCCCTCTCATTACCACCATCCATACTACCCTTGTTGCATGCAGTTGCTATAGCTCAGACACAAACCAGTTCCTCTCAATCACCTATCACTGAGAGTACACTCCCACAAGTGACTGGGTCTGATGCTTATACCTCTGTTATCCCAGCAACAATCAAGGAGGTTACACTGCAGGAGTTACAAGTAATTCCTGTCAGTAGTTCAAGTGGAGCAGCAACTACAAGTGTTGGATCAACAGATCTACATTTGGCCAGTTGTTTAATCAATCAGACTCCCTTGAAGGCAATTCCTTCTATAACACCTCTGATAACCACTAGTGAGTTTGTTGTGACCACTGGTACCATCAAAAGGTTATCAAGTGTTGAAGGAAGAAGACCCCAGTTCCAAGAACAAGGGGAATCAATGAATGATTTTTGGGATTCAGTTCCTAAGTCACACATTGATACAACCACTGCTGGTGGGGAATCAGATGATCCCATTAACTTGGGTGATGATTTAAAATATCAGGAATTGACTGGTAGAATTGACAACCTTGAGACATCTGTTGCTGAAATAAAAGATATGATGCAACAGTTGTTGAAATCTCAAAAGGTCACAACCACTGTTGTTCCAGATCAAGCACCTGCACAACCTGCACTTGCTGCAAATGAGTTATGGAATTTATTCCAACCACTGCTCCAACAACAAAGACAAATGGCTGATCAGCAGCATGCAATACATGTTCAAGAGATGAGAAACATGATGGAGTCAAGGTTTAGAAATACTCAAACAGACATCAAGGCTATAAAGGCCCACATCTTGAACACCACTGGCAAAGCTCCTCCCACTGTTCTCTTCATTGATAAACTTCCTTCAGATAATGCCAAAAAGGGGGAGAAAATCAAACAGTGGATAAAGAAAGGAATTGATGATGGTCTTTATATTGAACCAGAAAAAGAAAACATGACTAAAAACATCCCTTTGCCAGAGGGTAGTAAGAAAATTGATGTTACCACAAATGCACTTGCAGAAGCAAAAGCAAGTGTTAAAAGAG